>OU744316.1:70922558-70961732 GCA_916610145.1 Eristalis arbustorum
GTACTAACTAGTATATTGCTGAGGTCGCTTAAGCTGTCATAAAAGCCTATAGTTGCTCTCCCAGTTGGTTCGGAAGCAGGAAAGTGGCAAAGGTGATCCTGGATACTTTCCTCTTTATCGTCGCCTCGGCAACTTCTACAGTCACTGCAAAAAATGCGTGGTCTTTTTGCGATTCGGCGATTATTTCCATTCAGTGTTAATTTTGCATCGATATTAGTGACATCGACCACAATATTTCATCTGCGACAGCATACATTCTTTCGGGTTTATATAAAAAAGCCTTAGGCTTCTATATTTTTGTCCGATAAAGTGAAGGCCACATACATAATTATGTTCCTTGCTCCATACAGGTAATTACGAAAGGTTTGAATAGCCCGAATGATCACTAGCATTACATGTTCGTTTGACTAGGATTACTTTGTTCTAGAGAAATGCACCAATAGCAGAACAAGAAGCATCAATGGTCAAATCAAAGGGCTTATTATGATGGATGTTGTAAAAGTACTTCCTGTTTATTTTTGTCGAAGGCATCACGAGCTTGTTTACTCACTTTGATTTTCGGTTTATTTGCCCCAATATGACGTTTTTCGCCAAGCTGTTATGTGCATACGACGGTTTATTGAGAAAACCCTAAAAACACTTTGCAGGCTCTATTTATAAGTTCAAATAAAACAGTAAGTTTATGCAAAGATGGCGAGCGCGCCTTGCGTAATTACAGCAGCTTCTTATATCAGTTCATTGTTACAAATAATCATTTCAACATTATAAGCATGTACGTGAATTAAAATGTCTTACACGAGAACACTTACATAGTGTACAAAATCGACTCAATTACAATTTTTCTTTGTATAATTTACATACACCTTTTCGTATAGATACAAACGTTTCATTTAAGAACGAATAACATTTTGTTACAACATTTTTGTATGGATTTGTTTCGAAACACTACTTCAAGCAAATAAAGTAATATCTCATTGGAAATGTCATAATCAAAGATTATGTTGTCATTTGTAACTATTACATGGAAACGCTGTTAAGCATCTGAAACAAATTCGTCATCTTAATGTGACTATCACGGAATTTAAGATCAGATATTTTAAAAATTACATTTTTCCATTTTTATTGTGGCCCAAATTGTACAATTAATTTTACAAAGCTTATCTGCAGATATTTTTTTAACTAATCTTACATCTACAAAAGAATACAATTTGTCGACTACATTTTATTTTATTTTTTCAATGAAGGGAAAGCCACTAAAAGCCTTCATTAAATATTTTAAAAATAAACGAATGAAGTTAAGAATATATTACTAATACACATAAGACTATGAAAGAAATATCTATCTACATTTTGGCAGACGCAAACAAACAAAAGCCCTTTTCTTTTCGGTGATTGTTATTCAAATGTAAATGTTGTCGACAGTCTAAGCTTAATGTATTCTTTTACTTCGTTTTCGTTAGTCTTGGATTCAAGTACAGCGTATAACATCATATTATTTGGAGAACACACACGCTTGTATGGCAATCTTGTTAACTGTAATCCGTCAAGAGCACATATAACATACCTGTCTTTATCCAAGACCCTTTTCAACTCGTATGGCCCATGAAGTTTGGGCAAAAGTCTTTTGCCTATTTGTTGTGTCAACATTTTGGATTATAACTAATGTTTTATACACAGTAGGATTCTTATGACGTCTGTCGTAATATCTTTTATTCTTCATTTGCTCTTTCTCAACTTTTCACTGAACTTCTTCTATAACCTCATCTAGATTATTGCCTTCAGATGCTAAGTTGTTCCCTAAAAGCTCGTTAAATTTGTCGCAGCATTTTTCTTTTTGATCCCTACCAAATAGCTAATTGCTAAACCTGTGCTCCGATACACACTGTTGTTTATTGCTATAAAAACTCAACTTTTGTTTTCTTATTTTTATTGTTGTTATTTTTCGATTTAATCGTGCAACTTGACCATAAGGTTGCGGTGAATGCGTGCTTGGCTCAGCAGGCTTTTGTATATGTATGACTGTCTTTGTCCAACGGCGTAATCATAGTCTGCCGCAGAGTCTCTTGGACATGCACAAAACTTATCGAACTCCCCGAGTCCAAGAAATGGCAACGTCAAAGCACGAAGAATGGTCATTGAATATACATGCAATCTCCTTCTGAAAGTCATTGGAACTTGGACTACACTTTGACATGATGTAACTGTTCCTGAGTTGCTGCTGCGTAGTTTTGCGGGGTTGCTTTTGTTGTCATTGATTGTTGAAACTGTTTTATTACTCGCGCACGTTTTAGCGATATGACCACGAACACCACATTTAAAGCACGTTATTTTTGCACGTGAACTATTGACTGGTGCATTATTAGTGTACGCTTTGTGTTGTGTTGTGAAACTTGAAACTGGGATGTGCTTGGCTTGGACGGTATACTATCACGACTGCTGAGTTTGGACTTTTCATATTTTCTGAGTGCGATTTTAAGCTGTTCGACATTGTTGGCGTTGTACAACATGCTCTTGTTGACTTCAGAATCGGTTATGCCTTTGCTTATAAATTGACTCAAGTCTTCTTCTTCGATGACGTTATGCGATGCATATCACATATTGCTGCAGAATTTCATTACGGTGTCTCTTTCTTGCACCTAGATCTCACAAAAAGCCTTGCAGTGCCACCAAGGAACCTCCTTCCGAACACGAACATGGATTGATCGTTCAGTTGAAGACTTTCGGCGTTTTCCTAGAACTGTTCTACCAAATGAGCAATGGTGAAGCTGTCAGTCCCAGTAAATGAACACAATAGGTCTTGCATGTCCTTGAAGTTTTGCGAAACATGTGATCAGGAACTGTTATTTTCTTGATTATCCTCCATTTGCAGTTTTTTCAGCCTCTTCGATATCATTGCAGTGTATATAAATTGGTCTAGCGTTACATCCAACTCTTACTCGTGTTCAGCTGATGGCTCTTATTTATTTTAACATCGGGAAAAATCACATGCGAGTTCTTCTAGATTCCCGTCTGTAGTTAGTTTAGACCTATGGTCGATTGTGAGTGTGATATAAAAATTCATATAAAATATCACACCTAAGAAAGTCATCGGAACGGTGACGAAAACGCCATTACTTGCTGATGCTGACATACCTGACACCTTGCCATATAGTTCGGGCGATGCTGTCAATGCGGTCAGAATATGTGAAAAAATAAGGATTTCATATAACAACAGCATATTTAAGAAAAGGCTTGCCCATGGATACGTAGAAAGTTAAAAGCGCGAATGGATCAGTGAATCATTTAGTATTACGCCTTATGAACTTACTTATAACCGACTGCCGAGTTATCTTTAGATAATATGTAATTAACATGTGAGTGAAAAGAAAATGAGGAGTTCAGCATTACTCCTAGGTCTTTAACACTCTTTATTTTAGAAAGATTAGCTGATCCAATGGAGAAGTTAAATTTTAAAGGAAAGGCGGATTTAGAAAAATAAATTGATTGGAGTTAGAGCGTTATTATTACACCCTACGTAGATGTTATCAACATCGGATTTAAGTGCCACTTAGTGGTTTATATCTTTTACATTCTTATATATTTTCATGTCATCGGCGAATAACAAATAATTAGAGTATGGTATGTAGTTAATGAATATAATAAAGGGGAGAGGGCCTAAGTGGCTTCCCTGCTGAACCAATGAGATACAATTTATAGGTTTGGTTAAGGAATTTTCAATTTTTACTCTCAGTGTACCGTTAATTTGAAAAGATGCAACCCAACGGAGGAATCAGACTTGAGGTGGAGTTTATCTTTATTGTAGCGACTAAAGTTTACAATTCTTGTTTTACATGAGGTATATGTTATACAGAGATACGATAAGTGATCTATATTACTACTGAAAAAAGTTATTACGATTATTTATGAAGAGATATCTTATAGATAGAAATATTCGAAAGGAAAGTGCTACAAAATAAAAACCTTTCATTTAACAAAAAAAAATGTATAAAAAATATCACAGTTCGAAGAAATATTAATATGTAGTTATACTTACAAATAGGTATAAATATTTATATATAGACAAAAGTATGTAAATACAGTATATACATAAATATAAAACTAGTAACTTAAAATCGTCTAAGAATATGTTTACACGGTTACGGACAAGATTATTGATGAGTATATTATCAGATATTTCACATCTTAATAGATATTTTTCTCTGAGTAGAGTTATTCTATCTTGAATACGATCAATGTTAGCGTTATCGTGCAACTAGCCGGTTGAAAAATGCCATGTGAATTTGAGGATCAGTTTCAATAGTTTATTTTGTGCTACTTGGAGCTTTTGGATGTGTGTTTTGGCGCAGCTATCCCAAACAGGACTTCCATATAACATAAAGGATTGAAAAATTACTTTGAATATAATAAGTTTGTTTCCATTGCTTAGTAAGAACTTTCTACTTATCAATAGGTACATAAAACGAATTGTTTGATTAACTTTGTTGACAATATTGGAGATATGCTTATTATAAAAAAGTTTTCTGTCCATCGTTACACCGAGATATTTGATGTTATCAGTCCAGTCGATTTCAAAATCGTTAATTGATAGGTTGTTGCTTGGTAGAAGACAAGCTTTTCTTTTTCTTGTAAAAAAGATAGCTTGAGTCTTAGAAGCGTTTAATTTGATTTTCCATTTGCTCAAATAAGGGTATATGATATTAAATCCCGATTGAATTTTGGTTTCTACATCAATACCAAGAACATTGTTGGAGTATATCCCTGTGTCATCAGCAAACATAGCTAATTCACAATTGGGAAATTGATGAAAATCCGATATATAAGTGTTAAATAAGGCAGGACCTTGGGGAACACCTGCAGGGATGTTGTGTTCCAAGGACAACGAATTGTTTACATAAACGACAAAAGTACGCTCAGAAAGGAAACTTTGAATAAGTTTAATAAGATATTCCGGGAAACCAAATACAAACAATTTGTGTATCAACCCTTTATGCTATACGGAGTCGAACGCTTTTTCGATGTCCAGTAGCACTAATCCAGTTGACTTATTCGTCTGAAAACCATGCCGAATGTGGCGAGTTAATCGGTCAATTTGATGTATTTGCATGGGGAGAATACTCCTCTAGCTAAGATGGCTCTGGATTCTTTTATGAAGGAGATTTTGAAAAAATTTTCCTATACAACTAAATAAACTGATTGGTCTGTAACTCAAAGAACAATTAGGTGGTTTTCCTGCCTTTAAAATCGGCATAACCTTTCCATTTTTCCAGACTGTTGGGAAATATTGCAGTTACATACAAGAATGGAATATATAGAGTAGATACTCGATACCAACTTTTGGTAATTGCTTAATATATATATTCTTGATGTTGTCCAAGCCGGCTGATTTGCGGGTTTTGAGTCGTGACTCAATGTCCTTCACATTATCAAAGGCTGCATAATGACCTTCTTCAATTTCTGTGGACATTGAACTTAAAAAGTTGATTGCATTGTTAACAGTCATTTCGGTGTCTGCGTCAGACGTTGAACTAGACACTAGGTGATTTTTCTTGAACGAAACAGCTAGGATATCGGTTTTTTCTCGATTAATGTACCTAGGGAGGTTATCAAGGGTAGGAATTGTGAAATATTTATTCCTCATTACTTTTGTAACATTCCAGAATGGTTTGCTACATTCAACAAGCTCTTGTAGTTTCCTATTCCACTTATTATTTCTGAATTTTTCAATTTCCCTTTGGATTATGTTGTTATAAAATTTGACATGATCCAAGAAGATATAAGCACGCGTTCTTTGCCAATTTCTTCGAAAACGGTTTCTTAATTTTATAAGATTGATAATTGAACTGGGAAGATTTGCGGTGCGGATATTGATGGAAGATTTCTTGGGAATAGAAACATTAACTGAGTTACCGATAGTTTCTACAAGAACTGCAATGGATGCTTCAACATGAAACTTATCCATAACAGCTTGAACATTCGTGTCATAATTAACTAATATCCTTCTAACTACTCGTTTATATCTACACGAATCGGCGTTGTTGATATCAAGATAGTAGTGATTCTTCAATTCATTTACTTGGTGCATGTTACAAACAACAGGAATGTGGTCAGAAGTTAAGGCACTAATGGTGTTGGGTTGAGTGAACAGTTCAGGCGCATTGGTAAGGAAAAAGTCATGGGTGAAAGGGTTACCTCTACCATTAGATGGGAAATATGTTAGAGAGGGAGGGAACATTATTTGAAATCGATGGCTACAGTGAAGTTCATGTAGTACGTTGCCCCATGCGTTAGCTCTTAGACAATCCCAGCTTCTGTAAGGGCATTTTTCATTTACGCCAATAGGTTTTCTGATATCACTTTTCAAAATTTGTCTGTTAATGATGGTGTTGTTACGACCAGGAAAATAAACAGATAATATGTTTAATTTTCTGTCATTACTAAAATATACTTCTAGGCCAATGTTTTCTATAAATTTGGTTCTCAAACTAGGTAATATTATATGTTTAATTGTTTTCGTAATGAGAATTGCTACCCCCTGTTTTTACATTTGGACAACTAACTAATCATTTCACAAGTGAGGGATTGAATTTCCTCAAAGGAGAAAAGCTCTCCATCAATTCATTCCGCTTTTGCATTGCTGTCAGCGATCGAAGGGCGGCCTCTTTCCGCATGGGCTGATGAGACGATGCGACGATTATCTGGTGGACCTGCTTTGTTTGGTAGCGGAGGGAACTGTTTCAAAGAGGGAACTTGTTGAAAACAACGACGGCTGTGCCGTGGTAGATGATGTGTGTCGTGCGAAGCTTTCGATGTTGTTGATCGAGACGAGCTTTTATTGTTGGCTTTCTGCTTGATCTCTACAAACTTTTGCCTGCTGATACAAGAGCTGTCAGTCGATTTGTGTTTACCTTTGCAGTTTGCGCAAAGTGTAGAGTCGGGAGTTGGACAGTCAGCCGTTTTGTGATTCTCAGTACAATTAGAACAAAATGTTTTGATGTTGAAATTTTTTTCTCCATGCCCATACATTTGGCAATTTCTGCATTGTGTTATTCTTTTCGTTTGTCTGCGATGAAAGTCCCATTTGACCATTGTCTTAAACAGAACTTAGAAGTTTTTGTTAAGTTCATTCAGTCTTACCGAACCATTTGGGACTTGGGACCTTATGTAGAATGTGTCAACATAATGTTCATACTTTTTTTTCACGATTTTTATGTTTTCGCATATAAGGCCAAGGCCTATGAGTTATTTTTTTAGTTGTTCAGTTGGCATTTCATCCAAGTCGAATAACACTACTCTGAACGCGCTTTGCATATCATGCGAAAAAAAATGACAATTCTTAAATTTCAATGCTGATATAGTCAGTTCATATGTTTTCTCATCACTACACATTAATTTTACTCCAATAGATATTTGCATAACTTAATAAGGAATGTTTTTTCATGAAATTATGAATGAATTCTGTGAATTTTTGAAGCATTTTATTGGTGGTGGAACTTTTTTCTTTGGGTTACTCATAACACATTGTTCATCACTAAAATCACTGTCGGGTAGAGTCTGGAGTGGAATCAACTCATTTCGGTTTATAGCAGTCATTTTCGAACTTCTAGAAGACGAAATGTCTTCTTGAGATGGGGATCTGCCCCTCTTCGGTATGCTTTACGTTTAAAAGAACTATGGGGAAAATAAAAAAGGTAAATAACTCGATAGCACAGCCGCAATGAGACACGTCAGACACGGACCAATCAATGTGATCGACTAAGGAATCAGACTTAAATCCAAAGATGTCCAGCTTTTTAATCAATAAAAGGTGGTTTAGAGCTCAAAAGCTTTACTTAAATGTGTACAGATTGTATCAACTTGCGTTTTTCTATTTATTTGCCACGAATGATGAGTAAATTGATAGATTTGTAGACGTTGAGCGACCCGACATAAAGAGTGTTGGGCATCGCAAATATGTTATTCACTATGAAGAAGTGTTTGGTATTCGTACAGGGTTCAGTGCGATCTGGATATATTGGCTACCGCGATACACACATGTATTTCTGTTTTAAATTTCTCCTTTCATTGAAGAAAAACTTAAAAACTAAGCTTTTTTGCTCATTTAAGCATTATAAACGCATCTAGATATGGAGATGTGTTTGCTATTTTTTATTTTATTAAAGAGCCTCCTAAGTTTGTTTTTTGGTCTTAAATAAAGCATAGATACTCATTCGTGGAAGTTTAGTGCTATACTTAAGAATACGCTATCTGAATTATCATGACACTAGTTGTATTGCATGTAAATATAAGATTGTACGAAGAAGAAAATAAAAAAATGTTCGCTTTACGACATGACATATCATATTTTTTGCGTTAGCATTTCACTTGCTATGAAAAAACGACATGTTAACTAAATCAATTGAAAATAGCATTGAATTCGTTACGCGATTTTCAAACTTTTTTTTCCAAGAAGGAACCGATCTATCTCTAGTGGCAAATCGCCTTACTCATCTCCACTCTATGTCATTCCAAAAAAAGCAGACCCGTCGGGAAATCGAGACAACCTTCATATATAAATAAGAGGCTACAACCGAAGGAATGCACCAAAGTTGTGAAGCCCGTAACCACCAGTTTAAAAACAGGGACCAAAATGGGTTTGACCGAAAAAGACTATAATAAAAGCTTTGAAAATCTAACATTTTATACTTTTGGTTAAGAAGTCAACGGGCATATCAGATCATTTTAAAGATTTAATCACTGTGATAAAACCTGCAGCCACAGCGTTGTTGGCAGCAGATAGACTGCTTACGCCATATCTTTCAGGTTTGCGTCTCTATCTTACTGGTCTCATTTCCTTTTTGGCTTTTCAGAAACATTTGGAAAATCAGCCGCAGCATCAGAATTTTCTGGTGATTCAAAATCATTCATGTACTCGTCTGTAATACACTCTACCATTCGTATTTCAAACTCAGCTTTCCATAAAATTCCCCTCCATTGTCCGTTCTCAAAATCTTCATCCAATCTATGTGTGCAGTCATATGTACACAAACTGGAGGTCCGTCATATTAAGTCATTGACCCATTGTGATATTATAGGTCATCTATATCTACAATGACATATTGTTTGACTTTGTCATTCGGGCGGGGATTGTCTGCGTTCGACTGCTGTTGCTTTTAGGAGTGACTTTTGGGGGTGCGAACGCAGTATAGGGACAAAATGCAGTAAGCTTACTGTTTTACATCGTTCGCCGAAGGTACTTGAGCATACCAAGCTACATGAAATAGCCATCTTACGCCTTTGATCCGAGACGCTTAATGAGGTGGATGTCGCTGTACAACTCGAACATATACCATAAATTCAAAAAGATCAATACCGCTATCATTTGTCGCCGTACTTCCCCAGACAGTGATTTGAGAATTGGCATCGCAGCCCATTACTAGGTCTCACATTTCTACTTGCCTTCCGTCGGGAAGTCCAGGATTCTCAGTTTACAGCAGGTGATGCTAAATTTGACCTTGGATTTCTGTTATCGAAACAACCGCAACGTGATATAGCTGATGAGAATATCGACATCCATACCAGTTTCCTTGTATTCACCTACGTTTATGACCTTCTGTTCAGTTCAGGGTTGAAGTGTTGGAGTTTCCGCTGTATCCTTCCTTCCGGGAGTACGGTGCCTGAAAAAGAAGCGACTTTTTGGCATGGTGAAGTTTACAATCTTCCCCTTATCCACTACACCGAGCTCGGCATTTGGGCAGGGGCTGCCGTCTTGGCTATCTATTTCTGAAGCCATTCGAGGGTTTCTTGATTGTCACGAGGAGAATGGGGGATTGGGTGAAGTCAGCAACTTTGCCCTGTGTACATAAGCCCATAGGTTAGGTTAGGCTGTAGTGGCTGACTGCTGCAGAGCAGTCACACTTAGGCCAGAATAGGCCCATTGTGATACCACCCGGATTGACTTCTCCTAACGCTGGAACCAGTTGGTGCTGCTGATGAACCGATTAAGTTGGCCAATGCTGGCACTTTTTAGCTCGTTACGTCCGCTGAAGTAGTAGGCTCCTTGCTGCAGGAACCTACGACTGGCAAGAGCACTGCAGGAGCAGAGAAGGTGATGAGTGTTCTCTTCCTCCTCTTCAACCATGCAGCTTCTGCAAAAATCATTATATGGTGTACCCATCCTGCGAGCATGAGTGCCAATTACACAGTGCCTGGTTATGACTCCTATAAGGGTCCTTACTGAGGGCTTGCTGAGTCCAAGTAGACTGAGTGACCGTTTTTTTTTTTCTTTTGACCGATTTCTTTTGTTTTAAGGCAGGTGGTGCCTTCTAGCCATTTGTCATCGGTGGTTTTGATTGTATGAATCTTTAAAAGGTGATAGGCTGTAGCGATCGGCATGGAAGGTGGTACCCCTTCTATCGATAGGGATGAGGTTGTACCACACCTAGCAAGTGTCCCGGCACCCACATGAGGTGAATGTAAAAATGCTCGGCCATCTCGTTAAGAGACAGCCTGCAATTAAGGGATGTTTTAGAGTAGAACATGACATTGTCCAGGGATTTTATGGCGGCCTGACTATCGGAACAGATGGTGATATCCCTTTTTGATATCACATTGTTTTTAAGCCAGGACAGCGCCTCTTTAATCGCTATGGTTTCTGCCTGAAAAACGCTACAGTGATCAGGGAGCTTCACGGAGATAGCAATGTTGAGGTCTTGTAAATAGAAACCCGGACCCACCCCTTCTTTTGTTTGAACCATCCGTGAAGATGCGCAGAGGATCTTTCAGTGTTTGCGTATCGGTCATCCAGTCCGATCTGGAGGGAATACTGATTGAGAATTTCTTTTCAAAGATGGCCTGGGGTAGTAGGCGGTCGGTGTCGTTAGGTAGGAAGTTGAATTCCTTGAGAATGGTTGAGTGGCCAGTGTTGAGTTCGGACCACAATCGAAGTGTTTTGAGTCTCATGGCTGTACTTTCTGCTGCTTGTTTCCCGAATATTTCCAGAGGTGGAAGATGGAGGAGAATATTCAGTGCGTCTGACGGAGTACTTCTCAGTGCCCCGCTGATACACAGACAGGCTAGTCTTTGTACTCGGTTGAGTGCATTGCAGTTTATAGCCTTGTTTAGTGCTGTCCACCAAACTGAGACACCATACAAAAGTGTCGGTGTGACAACAGAGGTGTGAATCTAGTGAGCGATGCGAGGTTGTAGGCCCCATTTGCATCCAATGGCCTTTTTGCAGCAAAAAAGTGCAGAAGAGGCTTTTTTTACCCTTTCCTGGATATTGAGCTTCCAGTTTAGCTTGCTGTCGAGAGTGAGACCCAGAAATTTCGCACTGGTGGTTAGCTGTAATGTAGTGCCGCACAGCAGTGGGGGGTCGAATTGGGGGATTTTGTATCTTTTGGTGAAGAGTACGATATCCGTTTTTTGTGGGTTGACGCCAAGTCCGCATGTTTGTGTCCATGCCTCTAGCTTGTCAAAGGCATTCTGCATTATGTCCCTTAGAGTAGAGACGAATTTGCCGGATCCCGCTATAGCAAATATCATCCGCATATGCAATAACTTTGCACCCTACCTCTTCCAGTATTAGTAGCAGTTCATTTACCGCTACGTTCCAAAGAAGGGGTGAGAGAACACCTCCTTGTGGGGTGCCCCTATTAACTCCTCTATGGATCTTAGCGTCTCCCATCTGAGAGTGTATTACTCTGCTGGTGAGTAGCTGATGAATGAAGGCCACTAGGGGCTTTCCGATCCCGAGGTTGCTAAGTGCAAGTGAAATTGCTTCCGGGTTTATATTGTTAAAGGCACCTTCGATGTCGAGAAAAGTCACAAGTGTGTATTCTTTGAACTCGAGAGATTTTTCGATGGGGCCTATCAGAGAGTGGAGGGCTGTCTCTACAGACTTGCCCTTGTTGTAGGCATTTTGTGCAGATGAGAGTCTGCATACTGGGATAGCATGCCTGATGTATTGGTCTATAAGTTTCTCCAAGGTTTTCAGGAGAAACGAGGAGAGACTTATTGGCCTGAGGTCCTTCGGTTTGGCATGGGAGTATTTACCCGCTTTGGAAATAAACACTACTTTGACCCTTTTCCAGGAGCTGGAGACATGACTGAGACTCATACAGCCTTTGAATATGCTAAGAATCCAAGGCATGATGAGGTCAGCTGTTCTTTGGAGCTTCGCCGGGATGATGCCGTCAGGTCCCGCTGACTTGAAGGGTTTGAAGCTTGTCAGTGCCCACATGATAGTGGTGTGGCTGACATTTATAAGGTTACATGAAGTATTAGGGGGAGATACGACTTCCTTATTGGATCTAATCGGGAAGTTGCCCGGAAAGTGCGTATCAACAAGGATACTGAGGGTTTCCTCACTGGATGTGGTCCAGGTTCCGTCAGGTTTTTGTAGGAAGCTAGGTGATTTAGGGGATGATGCCAGAATCTTTCTTAGCCTGGAAGCCTCGGAGACTTCTTCGATTTTACCACAAAAAAGTCTCCAAGAGTTTCGTTGGGCCTTTCTCAATTCAGTTTTAAAGGTACTGAGGTGTTCCTTATAGGAGTCCCAGTCCTTGGCATCACATTCCTACAACTCCTGCGCAGAAGGTCAATTTCATGGTTCCAACAGGGAGGTTTAGACTTGCCTCTTTGCCTGCTGATTGGACATGACATTGCCATTGCATTGTTGAGGGTTTTTGTGAGGTTGTCCACCGAATGTTCGAGATCAGTGGGGTTGCTCGGGATGGAGATGTTGGTGCTCGACATTGCTGCCGCAACAATCTCTCTATATCTGTCCCAGTTGGTTCTCTTAGGATTCCTAAAGACTCTTTGGGATGGGGGGGCACTCGCTATGCTGAACATTAGATAGCGGTGATCAGAGAAGGAGTGATCGGATGATACCCTCCAATTGCTGATTCTATCCGCTATATGGTCAGACACGAGTGTAAGGTCTAGGACTTCCTGCATATTCCTAGTTACGAAGGTAGGTGTATTATCTTGGTTACACAAGTCTAATCTACTACTTACAAGGTAGTTGAAAAGGTACTCACCTCTTTCGTTGATGTCCGTGTTTTCCCGTATTGTGTGGTGGGCGTTTGCATCACAGCCTGGGACTAGCGCGGTTTTGGTTCTTTCCGCCTCAGCAATCGTCCTTTTCAGCGTCTCAGACGGACATTCCTCATGGTTATGGGCCATGTAGGAGGAGACTAGCCATAGTTTGGTTTTGCCTGCCTCCAGGCAAACAGTGACTGAGTCTCGATCGCTAAGGTGGGAGAGAATATGAGTATTCAAAGAACTCTTTGTAAGTATGCAGGCTCTTGGCTTACCTTCATTCCTTACATATTAGAGGTTGAATTGCTGAGTCCTTAGTCCACGAACTATGTCGTTGACTACCCAGGGTTCCTGGGCCAGGACGATGTCGTCTCCGCAGGTGTTAGCGCGGAGAAGAAGAGCGGCCGAGGCCGCGATGGAGTTGTGGAGATTAATCTGTGTCACCCGGAGCATAGCTTTCGGGTAACGTGTCCGTCTTAGTTCCGGACACAATCTCCACCACTGTTAAATTAGCCTCATCGTCGGTGTCAGACTCCAGAAGAGAGTCTTCTTTACTATTGGGCGGGGCGCTGGCTAGCTCCAGGTCAGAGAGGTTAAGGTCATCAGCTTCCTGACCATGGCTACCTGAGTTATGGGTCAGCGCCTGCGTGCCAGAGCCCTCCTCCTCCTCCTCCATCGGTACCATATTGGCTACGGCGGTTGCCCTCTCGATGGAGCCTGAAGTAGAGATTTGAGGCTCGCTTGAAGCAGGACGGTCTTTCTCCTCTTCTGCTACCGCCGTCAGTATATTACCGACAGATGAAGCAGCATAGGTGGAGGGAGGGTGTTCCGCTTTCGCACTTGTCTCCCCATTCTTTTTGTACACTCTCAGGGTGATCGTCCCAAAGCCGTAGTGGATGACACCCTCCGACTTAGTAAGTGGGTCCAGTGATTCTTTATATATCACGATCACTGCGGACCTTGTTTCTCCCTTCAGTTCATCCAGCTTAACAACCTTCCAATTGTGGGTAGGAAGGTTTGGGTTGCAAAGTTGGATGAAATTGAAGATCGTTGCAGGATCTGAGGGACTTCATGGAAGATAAGTGCGGGTTCTTGGTCTACTGGGGATTTCATCCCTCGTTACAACCTCGAGCCGCGCCCCCTTCCACACCTCGCCCAGTCTGCTAATGGCTTTTTTAAAAAGATCAGCCGATCTTTGGCACGTGAAATTCACGAGCTTAACATGACCCTGGTGCCATCCTCCGTCACGCCCTACAGGTGCAAGGCCTCCGTTTTCCAGCACCAGGCTCAGATAGATGTCATTAATCGCTGACTCCACCTTCTTCCAATTCAGTGGAGAGATGGCGCAGTCAGCGTTTCCTCTATCTAATACGGCGTAAGTGATTTCGCCTTTCAGCACTTCACTATACGGCCTGTTGAGCCTACTGGCAATATTTATTGTTTCACCACTCGGTTTCAGCCTTTTAGGCTCCGAGGGTGAAGCCTCCAATGACCTGGCGCGTAGTGCCCCTGGTAGTGTCCGCCTGTGGTTGGCTTTTCACTACATTTGTAGCCCAAGCTAACGACCTCTTGCTACTGTCGTTTAGCTTCTCCGGTGGAATGCCTTTAAGGCGCTCCAGAATCCGGGCAGCAGAACGCCACTCCTTGTATCTTTTGAGGGAAGGTCCTGGGACCTTCGAAGAGGAGGCAACTCCGTGGGCGGAGATTGTTTTTTCAGTGCAGGAACTCTTAGTTGGGGTTACCGTGCAGGTGTTTGGATTAAGAGGCTCCACGCGGCCTTTGACAGTCTTTAAGGCGGTTTGAGCCGCCTTATCCGTCGGCACTTCAGGAGCCAAGGTTGGTCTGGAAGAACTTCCAGCCGGCGAGGGAGCACCGGTCTCTTTATTATTATTATTTTTTGTTTTTTTTTTGTATTTTCGTTCATATTAAGTCCCACGAGTAGCGGAGAAAAGGAGGTCTGGCTGTGCAGAGATCCGCATTACACAGCTAAGGCCGGATTAATCTGGGAGTGTGCCAGTACACCCAGATACTCCGTTTGCGACTGGGCTATTATTTTAGGTGGGCCCCCAGCCAGGCTGATCCTCGGCACGGGTCGTATGACACCTTGATCCAGCCCACCGGAGAGGGAGGGGAGAGATGGGATGTGGTGGTAGGGAGGGAAGGGATGGTTACATATAAGCTTCGGGTCTCCTCATAGAGAATAAATTCCCTTGAGTCATTGACCATTACTAAGCCTTCGCACCGCGTCAAGGTGTGTAACCACGCGAAGGTACATAAGCCCATGCCCCCAAGAAATCAACAAAACGACATTAATATTAACAATTTAGAAAACCTAAATCTTACTTTTTGCTTTATACAAAGCGGATATTATATTTATTATAAATATTTTATGATTAACAGCAGACCAAATACAAATAATTCTTATTCCACACAAAAACGATTACTTAGAAATACAAATTAACACTCATTTTATATCAAATAAAGATAAATATAAG
This sequence comes from Eristalis arbustorum, assembly GCA_916610145.1. NCBI lineage: Eukaryota > Metazoa > Arthropoda > Insecta > Diptera > Syrphidae > Eristalis > Eristalis arbustorum. The sequence continues at coordinate 70,938,071 of OU744316.1, forward strand.
TTTTTCAACAAAATCAATAAACGACTTAACTGAAACATATCGAATGAAAACATGACTAAATGTATACATGTAAAAGCACTAATGAATCTGTAAAAACTGGAATGAATCACATTATTTTCATATTTTAATAAAATAAAAGAACAAAATTTAAATCAAAACTGTAATAAGCAGAATATCGTATTTAAGGACACATACACGTCAAAATCATATTAAATAATCTAACATATGAAAAATCAAAATATAGACATGAAGTAAATCAAATCAATTATAATATATACATATAATATAGGTGGCGCTAAGCCCGTAGAGGGCCAGGTCCTAGCTTCTCAGCAACCAACAGTGTTGTGTGAACTATTGTTCTTTCACGAGTGGAAGGGACCTACAGTATTATGCCGACTCCGAACGGACTATTTTTGAGAAGTTTTTTTTTATAGAGGAAACTCTCTTTAAGCATTGTAAGTGACTCGAAAGAGGTGGGGCTCTGAAAATTCTTGTCGCACAGAGCAGGAATCGAGCCTACGACGTCGAGGAGCCACGGGCCACCACATCAAATCAATTAATTGTACTCTAAAATAATATTAAAAACAATGAACAAATACATGGATTGACATACGAACAACGGAAAAACAAAATCACGTGTTTACAATATGCGACTACAATAATAATTATATAGTGTATATATTATTATTATAAAAAATTGTTACAAAGATTGAGTCACTTTCCGACACGTAGAAGACCCTAAGGAGGGAGAAGTTATATCATATCCCAATTATGCCCCACAAGATATCGATATCAGATTCAATTTAAATTTTATTCCCTTGTCAATCTTCTACCTATCTGTGTAAAAAGTGTGGAGATAAGGCTTTTGATTGGTTTTTTTGTGTATTCCTCTTCTCTTGTGGGCAAATAATACCATATGGTACTAATAGCGTGTTCCATTAACTTGCTGCGAGTTGGGCGAAATTTACCACAATCTATTATAGCAACGTCATCGGCGTATGCAATGGCAATGGTTCCCGCTAATCTAAGTTTTTCGTGAATCTCGTTTATGTCTAGAACCCATAGATGGTGGAAAATGACCCTACATTGTGGAGTGCCCCAGGAGGCTACAACTAAAATGGCTAGATCGCTTAAGAATTTTCTTACTTACGAAACGTGGGACTGTACCAAAAACCAAATAATTTGCACGACGTATAGTTCTGCAAAGACTTCAATTTAATAACAAAAGGAAATAGTTAATAGAATACATTCTGAGATAATGTGCAAAATTACAGCGTTGCCAACCATATTGTTGCTTGGATGCACAATAAACAAAAGGTTACTGGGAAACAATGTATATAGGTTTCAACAAACCTTATGTATGTTACAATGAAAGATAAACTTATCAAATACGAAATGGTTCAGGCAATAAGTCGCTGAACCGGGATCAAATTACTGAAAACATTAAAAGTAAGGTTTGCAACACAAGTTATTTTGCCGAATTACAAATAACCACTCCATACAGTAAGACAAGTATAGTCCACACAGTTACTTTATTACACTATTCTTTGCTGCCTTTCAGGCTCATAATTATAACACTTTGACCACTTTTATAGAAATTCCAAAACTAAACTGTCCTCCTTCGGCCGCCGTTCCGATATTTTTACCAGCCACCATTCATTATAAAGAAATCTGTCGCCATCTGTGGAAATGTGTTGAAATGTGGCCCTAACAGAAGAAACCACAATTAGGTAGCAATGCTCAATGCGAAGAGTTTTAACCGTTAACACCAATGCAAAGACACACGTTTGCTAAGGACAGGTACCGCTCATGAAGCACCGAAGATTGCAGCAAGCGCCATCATCCGTTGTTGCATACGTCATCGAATAACCGCAGCCCGGAGTTGAATTCAACAGTCGTGCCGTTTGTCCCAGAACCACATATTCACTGTCCTCACGTTGGGGAAGATGTTTCGATTATGTTCAAAATAGTCCCGATAGGGATTTTTGGCAGTGGCGAATTATTTGTGGACACATATGCCTTCTTGGATAACGGCTCGTCGTTGTCTATGATTGAAGAGGAATTGTTTCATATACTTGGCATGTATGGGCCACCGGCAAAACTCACATTGCAATGGACAAAGGGCATTTCTCGTGTCGAGGATTGCAAAAGAACTACTGTTTCGGTGTCTGGTGTGCATTCTCGTAGGACGTATGTTTTGCAGAACGTGTACACAATTAAGAACTTGGGTCTCGCCAGTGATTCTATCGATGTAGCCCATTTGAAGAACGTATACAGTGAGCCCAAGCAGACTTCCATCGAAACCTAGATGTGTGGCCGACGTGACTGCTAAAAAGAAACGGGGCGTATTTGGGGGACATTTTGCATCAAATACCGGATTCTAATGTAAACACTGGTCTAATATGCCTTAATCCTAATGAACATAACGGTTGGGTTTCGAAAATCTTAGGAATGTATTGGCATCCTCCCTCCGACCATTTCCCACATGTATAAGATATCGGACGTTGTAGTCTTAACGGATATGGTGGCCGAGGATGCAGTCATTACCAAAAGCAAAATGCTGCAGACAATCATGAAGATTTTCGACCCGCTAGGACTGGTCTCACATAAAAATAATTCATGGACGGATTGTACTGCAAGAGGTTTGAAGAGAAGGACTTGATTCGGACGAGCCGGTGTCAACTCACTGGCAACTCACTTCGCGGCTGGGCTTTATCGAAGTTCTGAAGCAGACTGCGAATTTTAGGATTCCTCGTCGATATTAATTTCAAAATACATACGTCTTCAAAGTAAGTTTGATCGTTTTCGTAGACGATTTGGCAAGGCTTTTGCTGCAGAAGCGTACTTTCTTTTTCACACATTGATGGAGTCAAAGTTGCACAAGTAATGGTGAAGGTGAGAGTCACGCCTCTCCAACAATTGTCAATTCCCCGCTTAGGCTGCTACGATAAAAAAAATCGCATACAATTCGAATACATAATCTATTTCTTTATCAGATTCGATGCTATCTTGGATAAGCTCTTCTGATTATAAATTGCTGTCGTTTTTTGCTTCAAGAATTGGTGCGACACTGATCTCGCCTAGTCTTCATGAATAGTTCCACGTTGGCTCCGACGATAACGTGACTGATGATGGCACAAAACGATTCAAAATTTAATCGAGAATCAAACCGCGCGGTGGTTCAAGTGCCCACACTTCTTAAAACGTCCTTTTTAGGATTGGCCCGTTACTCCTTGCATAGGAATTACTCAACAGGAGAACAAAATTAATATGATTGCCAAGATTTGTCTTTACGCCCATGGCGAGAAGCTGCGTTACGGTGCGTTCGAGAGCTTGTCCGCAAGATTTCCAGCGAGTTCGTCATCTTTCGTCCGAGTTTTTGCCTTTGTACTGAGATTCAAGCGCGTTATTCAGGAAAAAACCACCGACAAGATGTACATCACAAGTTTCGAGTTTTGCAAGGAAGAAGAATGGCTGTTTAGGAAGATCCAGGCAGAGTCCTTTTCAGCCGTTATAGCTTCGTAGTAGGTCAGCTTTGAGAATCTCGATTGACTTTTGAAGTCAACCGTTTCAAGTTGACGACGCTTTGGAGCGTCTGATTAGGTCGTCTACACTGGTCCAGACGGATTTGTTCGAATGGCCGCCATTATGTTATCAACCGGTATTATAAAGACGAAGAGATCGATTGGGAGATTCGCTGTTTTGAATTTGGAGTCCTCGTCTACTTCTCAGACGGCCAGAAGTCTTCGAGTCCCTAATGATGTGTAATCGAACCTTTAATTCTATTTAATGTGTAAAAATGCGTCTCTTGCTGACGAAAGATACCACCATTTTAAAAATGTCAAAAATGGGTTTAGGCATACTCTCAGCGTGTTCGGTTGAAAAAAGAAGGTTATGTGGAGGAGCCGTTTCTATTTAAATTTAGTTTTACCCAGTTGTTCAAGGATAACACCAATTATACGAATTTATTTCTGTACACATATATGTTATAAACTATTCTGACTTACAGGAAATAAAATTAAGTTGGTATACTGAAGAATTTATCTTCATTCTGTTTTATTCTTTAATATTCAACATTATAGCTACAACAAGCCTAGGGTATCGATGATAGGCTCGTTTTCTTGACTGAGAGTACTCATCTTAGTAAGATCGTACACGGGAAGTAACAACAAAACAACTTACTGAGTTAAAACTATTTAGTAAAATTTCACTCTAATCACTCACTAGGACCCGTTGTCCTCATCCATAGAGGGCGGCAGAGGAAACTATTTCTTTATGTTGGTATCACTCGAATATTTGACACTTGTAAGTGTTTACTTGTGCAAATTTGAAATATATCATATCATCCATTTTACTTGTTTGGCCATTCATTATTTGTACATTTTCTTTGCTTTTGAGAATTAATAGAAATTTTGAATTAAATTTTAATTCATTTATTTTTGAAATAGGATGTTTTCAAATTAGAGTATTCTGACACCAATGGCGTTGGATGCGGGCTTTTCATCATTAGCAGACTCAGCAGACTAAGAAGTCTTGAGCTTTAGGTAGGTGAAGATCCGAATCAAGGCTAAATATGCCAACATAAGCCTCATATGTGTGCATGCCGGATGTTACTGCTGGAACCATGTTCGTACACTTTACCAACAGGTAAAAAGGACATGCTAAGTTCGCAAAAACCGAACGGAAAACCATCAAGGATAAGGATGGGAACCTAGTCGTAAAATTACTATCAAAATACAGCTGTCAGCAGAATAAACATCCATATAAGCCATGATGGATAAGAATTACGCCCTAACGACCTGAGTGCGGTGACGGCGGCAATCGCCAAGCTAAAGTCCAACAATGTAGGTGGTGCCGCCTGTTGAGATAAGCGAAATACGCTATTGACCAAATATTCACATTACGGCAGAACTTGGAAAAGACCAAGGAGTGTCAATACTCGCCACCTATTCATCGACTTCAAGCCCGCGTGTGAAAGTATTTATAGAGACAAGCTATATAGCGCCTATGTCTATTTTTTCATATCCCTACTAAACTCATCCTGGAACATTCCTTCCTGCAGTATCGTGTCATGTGACCAACTCTATCGCAGATGAAACAACGGCCCGTAAAAATGTCCCGAGTAGGTGCCAGTTCCACATTCACTCTGCGAGCCCAGCTGCATTCGGTGTTCACTTCCATACATGCGTTGCATCGAGCCAAATATTGCGTTGAAGTCCATCTGGAATCGTCTGGAGGACGTACGCAGCACCGCCCTCTAACGACACAACCAATGCTGCCGCCTTGTGTTCTTCGCTCGGACGTACTCTGGCACAGATGTTTCAAGCTGCAGACGAAAGATGATGAAAGCTGTTGTTCCGTCGTATGTCGGTGGTTTGAATTTGGTTGCGACGCTGCTCACTGGTTTCCTCATCTTTAGAGCACAGATGTCCCTCTTTATTACGTAGGCCGCAAACGAAATTTCTACGCTTAGAACCTTTCTATCGAAGTGGTGAACTTTTTCGTCGAGCACTTTCACTTCACTGTTTACTTCCAGAAGTTTCTGCTCAAAAGGGTTCAGCTGTTCTTCTAGAGCCTTCTTGATGTGGTCCTCAGGAGATTACTGCACAGTTCCCAGCGATTTTGAATTTGTCGGTTTTGCTCCTCCAACGATTCGCGCACGTTTTTCATTTCTTTCCCCATCGTTTCACGTAACACTACCAAGCGATTTTTGCATCTTTTGCTCTTGTTCGTGCAACGACTCGCGCACACTACCAAGTGATTGATGCATCTCTTGGAAGAAATTCTTAATCATTGCTATTACCAGTGCTACATAGATCACCCGGAGCCGTATTTCCAGATATTTCAGGAACAACTACAACAAATTTATGTTACGTTTTACAAAAACTGTGTTTACGTATTCGCAATTAATTTGTCCAATAAAAGGTTTCGATCACTGTTTTACAAAATTACACGGTTGTAACAAAATTAAACTTTTTTAACTTATGCCGCACAATTATAACTTTAATTTGACTGTAGTCAAATCACCACAATTAGCTTATTACATTTTTTTGTATTGGCTTTCGGGCTCACACTAGTAACACATTTATAGAAAATCCCCAGCTAAACTAGTTGCTTCGGCCGCCGTTCCAATATTTATGTCAGCCAGCATTCAAACTCTGTCGCCATCTGTCTGTGGAATTTTCCTATGGACACTCATGTATGTACATACGGGATTGATGATGCATTGAGGGGCCTACGCGGCGCTGTCTCGTTCGCATGCAACACAACACCACCAAAGGAATTTCCCCTCCGGCACTATGTACATATACTTCATAGGTTGAGGTGGTGGTGGTTTGTGTGTAGCGTTATTGTAGCGACAGATTATAGTTACTTCTCCGAATGGTGTATGATTATTTCCAACAGATAGCCCGTTAGGTGGTTTGTGTCCACGTCGCAATATTAAAAAAACAAGATCTTGTAATATAATATGTTAGAACAGCATGAGACGATATTGAGTTGCAGCCTATTCCACTGAAGCTGAATACATGGCTTTGGTTGATGCTGTGAGAGAAGGTAATGTAAGGTAAGGTAAGGTAATAGTGGCTGACTTCTAAGGCAGTTACACTTAGGCCAGAGTAGGCCCATTGTGATACCATGCGGATTGACTTTTCCTAACACTGGAACCAGTTGGTGCTGCTAGTGAAGCGATTTAGCTGGCCTATGCTGGCGCTGTTTAGCTCATTGCGGCCGCTGAAGTAGTAGGCTCCTGGGTGTGGGAATCTACGACTTGCCAAGCGCTACAGGAACAGAGTATGTGATGAGTATTTTCTTCAACCATGCAGCTTCCGCAAAAATAATTATATGGGGCACCCATCCTGCGAGCATGAGTGCCAATTGCACAATGGTCGGTTATAACTCCAAAGAGAGTCCTTAATTAGTGCTGAGTCTAAATAGGGTCTAAGTGACCGTTTTAGGTTTTTTGGTTAAGTGTTTGTCTTTTGTTTTAAGGCTGGTGGTACCTTGTAGCCATTTGTCTTTGGTGGTTTTAATTGTGTGAATGTTTGAAAGACGGTAGGCTGTAGCAATCGGCATGGAAGGTTGTATCCCTGTTGTTGATAGGGATGAAGTTGAAGTACACCTGGCAAGACGCACTCAGCCCTTCGCTTGTCTACGATCCATCTGTGACAATACGCAGAGGATATTCTAACGTTTGCCTGTCAAGCACCCAGTCCGATCTGGAAGAAATGCTGATCAAACATTTCTTTTCGAAGATAGCCTGGGGTATTAGGCGGTCAGTGTAGCTAGGAAGGAAGAATGGAAATGAAATGGGAGAATTTTTAAGTGGCCGATGTTGAGTTCGGACCACGGTCGGAGCGCTTTGAGTATCAAGGCTGTGCTGGAGAATATTCAATGCGTCTGACGGAGTACATCTCAGTGCTCCGCTAATGCACAGGCAGGCCAGTCTTTGTACTCGGTTGAATGGCTTGCAGTTGATAGCCTTTTTTAGTACTGTCCACCAATCTGTTAGGATATAAAATAGACCCCTGCGATATTTTGTCATTCTAATAGTCTAGTTTGTAGTGACAAGCCGCAGCAGAGAAAATATGTGAAAGGGACTGGAATTTTTCACAGCAAATATGTTTGATCGAGGGTACTTACTTACTTACTTATCAGGCAGACAAGATAAGAAATAGCTGCCTCACATCGGTGATGGTCCTGGGCGCACTGCTTCCAGTCATCAAGGTTATCTTACATTCGCGATGACCCGGTATCTGTACCGGTGGTTCTGTCTTCCTCTCATTCTCGAACCTACAGGCTCGGATTCGAAGACCCTCTTTGCTGGAGCGTTGTTGTCCATTCGTAAATGCGTTAAATCGCACGATCTAGGCGACCATTGACTGGTCCCAAACGTGAAATAAAATGTTCACCGAACTCGCCTCTCAATAAGTCCATTGTTGCGTGTGCTGTGTGGCATGTGGCACCGTCTTGCTGAAACCACTTATCATGCAGGTCAAGCCCTTGCATTTTGGCAAAAAAAGTTTGATATCATCTTACGATAGCGCTCACCATTCACATTTACGTTACGATCATCTTTGAAGAAGTACGGTCCAATGATGCCATCAGCCCATAAACCGCACCAAACTGTTACTTTTTCTGGATACATTAGTAGCTCTTGCAATGCTTCTGGCTGGTATTTACTCCACAATCGACAATTCTGATTATTTACGAATACGAATAGCCGCTTCAGTGGGTTTAATCGACCCAAATTGACCAAAAAAAAAATCATCCTTTATTAGGCAAAATGCATTAAAAAGTTTAATAGAGACAAGACACAAAGTAGGAATAGTAATAAGTTTGAGCCACTACGAAAAAGATATTTTTGAGAAAAGTTTTTAATTGTCAGATCTTAAGAGTAGTGACTGGAATTTTTCGCAGCAAGCATGTACGATCGTGGGTAGCACTAAGTTAAATTCAGCGCGAAGCTGGCTTTTTGGTGCTACATAACGAATTCTAGAGAATGGGTGGATCTCCTCGAATAAGACCAATGCACCATGTTTAGGTGAAAGTTCAGGGTGTGGAATCAGGTGGGACGCTTCGCGCTGGTGTGACAGAACGCCTTTCTACTCCTAGTTCCTCGCCGATTTTTCTTATCAAGATGAAGGAGGGATCCTTCCGTTTTTGTGTAGTTTCCGTTAACAATAAGTTCGTCATATGTGGTCATTCACACGGCAAAGTTTAAGGAACACGTAAAGTTCTTGCGGCATGTAATGATGCGGATTCAAGTTTTTTTTAGGACGAACTGATGTATATGGGGTATGTGAATGGTCTATAGGTAGTTCCAGACAAGATGCGAAGTTTGGTAGAGTACCCGCGGGCTACCACGCTCTCGTCATAGTGGTACCAGCGTTTTGTTTCCCTCATTGTGAGCAATTGTTTTGCCATTTGAAGGAGACATTTATTCAAGAGCATTTAGCGCCTCCGATTTTTGGATTGGAGTCATTCTCTCCCAGAATTATCCTGAAGAGGGTGGAAAGGTTATCAGGTACATCAGTCGAACACTTACGCGGACAGAGCGTAACAGTTTGACGACCGAACGAGATTGCCTCGCTGTTTTGTGGGCTATCGAAAAGCAATGTGAAAGTAAGAAGTTAAAAAATAGATTACTGTTTATGGCGTCATCACGGATTATACGGCGTTATATCAACCCCATGCGAGTCCTGCCGTGATTATATAATGATATAACTAAAAGCTTACAACAAAACTCAGAGCGCACATCTCAGAAAACTACCGTATCTGAGCTACTCTTTCGCATATGCATTACGCAGATCTACGCACGAGGTACTTAAAATCACCCCGGATTTTTCAGTGCTAGAGAAGTACTTTTCTTCTGATTCATCAGATGCATTGTTGGGCATGACTAGGCTGGCTCTTAAATATACCAGGCGTTTCGAGTTTATAAGAAGAGTTTCTCCTTAGACTTATGAGCTAAATAGTAACCACGGGATTCTGAATAGGCGATAGAGATTTGGGAAATTGTTAGATCCAGTGCAATGAATGTTTAGGAATAGTTTCACGTTATAGTGTTGGGCCTTGTATGTTAGGGCAAAATGGGCGACGTCACTAAGTTGGATTCGCTGTGATGCTAATTTTGACTGTGGGTCTGTGATTCTTGTTTTCGTTATTATAAAAAATAAAAAATAAAAAATAAAAAATAAAAAATAAAAAATAAAAAATTAAAAATAAAAAATAAAAAATAAAAAATAAAAAATAAAAAATAAAAAATAAAAAATAAAAAATAAAAAATAAAAAATAAAAAATAAAAAATAAAAAATAAAAAATAAAAAATAAAAAATAAAAAATAAAAAATAAAAAATAAAAAATAAAAAATAAAAAATAAAAAATAAAAAATAAAAAATAAAAAATAAAAAATAAAAAATAAAAAATAAAAAATAAAAAATAAAAAATAAAAAATAAAAAATAAAAAATAAAAAATAAAAAATAAAAAATAAAAAATAAAAAATAAAAAATAAAAAATAAAAAATAAAAAATAAAAAATAAAAAATAAAAAATAAAAAATAAAAAATAAAAAATAAAAAATAAAAAATAAAAAATAAAAAATAAAAAATAAAAAATAAAAAATAAAAAATAAAAAATAAAAAATAAAAAATAGAAAAGCGTTTTATGACACTACTGCAATTTTTACAAACCTGCTTACCTTCATCCCATTGTATTGCCTAGTTAAAAATGGAATTAACTTATTAGGTTTAATTTTTTTCTATTGGTATATTCCTCTATTGGTAAAAGAGTGGTATCGCCTATTATTTCGTTTACAATCCGTATAGATATAACATGATTACATACTCACATACATAGCAGTTTATAATTTTAGTATTTATAGACGAAACTACGGAGGCATAAGATAAAATCACCAAGTACTTCCTCGTTTATTGGGGTGTGTTTCTTGGTAAGCACCCATGGTCAGGCTACTAAATGCAAGCCCCAAAAGTGCTATTGTATTCATTATTATTACTATTATCTTAAACATATTATATTATATGAAAAAAGTTAGATAACTATTATTATTTATCACCCCGTACGCTTTTATAAAATAATGTCTGTTGTATACAATAATATGCATAATATGTTGTATATTTAAGTGCGGTAAATATCTAAAGTATTTTTACAATGTTTAATTAAATTCTAAAGCACCAATATATATTAGATATTATGTACAAGGTGAGCCATCTAGTGTTTTTTTAAATTATATGTCTATGTGATAGGCATCGGAACTTCGTATCACATACATTTCTTAGGTGCGACCACGTCACAAGCAGAGTAAGAGTGTTTATTCAGTGAACCAGTTTCTTCGAAAATGATGATCGGAATAACTCTCATCGGTGGGGATTGGAATTTTGAGGGGGTACCATGATTTGTTCGAGTTGGGTTAGAGCGAGAAACATTTTTTAAAGCATTAATTTAATAAGAAAAACACATGGTGACTTTACTTTATTAAATATAATAACTGCATCAGCTCTTCTGAACTGCCTAGAATTAGTTGTTTTCAAAACATAACAGAAATTCAACTGAACAAGATCTTTTTTCTGGATAGGTTTCCATTACTTTGAAATTAGAACTGACTCCAATGAATAACAAGGATATACATGCTTTTTTTTCTCTGCTATTTTTATACAAATTGTATATTTAAAGGAAATTATGTATTGGATATGGTAGCAGAAACTCAACACACTTACGACGACCGTATAGGACGTTTTTACACTAGCAGCTTTTTCACTCACCATTATTTTCAAATTCCCATTTATGATATCAAGTCACTTTCGCACATGTAATTAAGCGACTTGCGATTCCTGCCAAATTCTTTCTCTCTCACACATGCGAATCTTCTTCTTATTCTTATGGCGCTACAGCAGGCCTCTCCAGCTCCTTAGCCAGCTGCCTCCAAATTCGCACTCCAAGTTGGTTGAGGTCCTTTTCCACTTGAATTCGCCATCGCCTTCGTGGTCGTCCTCTATTGCGTTGTCCCACTGGTTCGGAGTCGTAGACTCTTCGGGCTGGAGCAGTGTTGTCCATGCGCTCTACATGGCCTAGCCATCTTAGGCGAATCCGTAGACGCCTCACTAGACTCATGTCGCTGTACAGTCCGTAGGGCTCGTGGTTAAATCTTCTTCTTCAGAAACCTTTAATGCAAAAAGGACCAAAGACCACTCCTTCTCATATATGTAAAAGGTGATTAATCGTGGGGTTTTATTTATAATGTTAGATTAATAAATTGACATAAATTTGATCGTGAAGTAATTATGATTGTAGCTGGCTTATACCCGAAGACCTGAGATTTTAGGTACCCAAGAGAAAATAGTTCAAAAGTGATTCTGAACATAAATGGCATAGCACTATTGAAAATCAAGCCTTACGTTGAATCAACCTTTAAATCTTGATTCCAAGAATAAAGTAGTTTGAAAAGAGAAGCGATATAAGCGGAAACTCGGCTTAGGAAATGAAAAAGAGGTCATGAATCGAGAGAGTGTATACGAGTTAGATGGAGTTTGACTTAGAGAGTTTGTTTTTGTATGGAACATTGAGGTGATGCTAAAATATGGTGAAGGAGTTCGAGTTGGACACAAATTCTACTTAGGGAAAGTTGGAACAAAGGAGAGTCCAATGTAGAGGACATGGATCTGCAGGATGGCGCGCCATGCATAAATCCTATGGCTCAAGTAATCTTCTGCTCCCCAAATTCAAAATCTTCTTATCGATGTTAATTGGCCGTCTGGGATCTGCAATATAACCCTTTTGGACATTTTTGCCGGAATCGTGAAGGAACGATGTTATGCCAACAATCCGAAAATGATTCAAGCTGAAATCATCAACCAAGGCTTGGTAAATTAGATGTGCCCGTTACGCTACTGCGAGACAGCCACCTGAACGACGTTATATATCATAGTTTATGCAAATGTTTGTACCTACTAATATAGCCGTAGTAGATGGAAATATTTAATTTCTTAAAACAAACTTTTATTTGGCCCACCATGTATATACATAATAAATATAGATATATACCCTTACGGTGTATATATGGTAAAAACATATATAAATGCATACACAAATAGTACATAGTTTTATATAGTATCAGTATATTATGCTCATATTAGAAGTAAATGCGTTAATCTTTGTCTACTTAAATAAATTTACAAATTTTTAACGTCTGAAACAAAAAAAACTAATAAAAACACTTTAAATGCAGAATGAAGGAGGCTCCAGCATATTAGGTGGACTACTCGGTGGTTTATTCTCAAAAAACCAAAGTGTTAACCCTCATGAGAATGTAAGTTATATAAAACTAAATAATGCTTGTATTGTACTTGTACTCTTAGATAGAAATAATATCGCTGCTTTTAAGTACAGTAGTTTGGTTGAGCCAATAGGCAAAATATAGTGTGTAAGTTGGCGTGATTTTTTCATCCAGTTTTTTTTTAGAACTAAGCATTTTTCACATTATTTTTCGCATCAGCAGTCCATGCGATGAAAAAAGGAGATGTAAAAGCTGTAGAATACGTTGTGTGCGTTGCGTCTTGTCAAAAGTGTACAACTCACAAGACTTAATAAGGGGAACTAGAAAACGGGTGTGGACTGGATTTGGAATGTATCAGAACGGATGAAGTTGGTTTTTTGCATCTGACAGTTGATTCTCACATGCGTATGCATGCGTATTTATGTATGTGATTCAAGTTACTCTCGAGGTGGTATAGGTTGTATGGATTTCGGACGGATGTATTCATTGAGCAACTCTTTTGCATTCCAGGAAATACGATTGATGTGGATTTCAACCATAATACACACAATAGATTCGATGGGCTAAGGCTTTAAGTGTGCATCTGAGTTTTTCATTAGGTGGAATAAGAAGTATTGGTGCACGTTTGATTATTGTTATTTTCAATAGTGTTTTGTTTTATCGAAGAGGTAAATTATGTACATATGTGGAATAATAAATAGTAAGTTGGATTCAGGATACAGTCAGTCAAAAGTTAAGGCCACAGCCTCTACTTTTTTAAAACCGCCCAAAATAACCCCATACGGAAAAGAATTAAAAGTTTTTGCAGACGAATATAATTCCAATAATTGTTGCACATTTTATTGTACTCTTACGGAACATAACGCAAATATCTTCGTTTCAGTGCGGCAATTAAGATGCAGTCCAAAGTCAATGCACAGTTAAGAAAAAATATTGTGAAAATATGTGTTCGTATTCTTTGGTTCAGTTCTCATGGGTGCGTTATACGCATACACATTCATTTTTATCATTCAAATGTTTGGAAATACTTTAAAACAAATTTCCAAAAAGACACCGGCCACTTAGTTATTAAGGCAATAACTTGTCAAAATGGACTCCAGAGGAAAAAAACTCTGGAGAAAACTCATTTGGACCTATTCAAGATTTGCTCGATACAGACAAGTGATGGTGACATGATTCAATTCATCGCGGCTTTAGAAAGAAAAGACAAAATTCCATCTATGTGTGTTTTGAGAAAATCCAGTGGTAAGGTGCGTTCAATTTTGGGACGCGAACATACATTCCTCATTATTGTAGAAAAAAATCTATTGGAATCAAAATCATATGTGAACCAACTGATACTCAAAACTCTATTTGTGCAATACTTAAAAAGAAAAACTGGAAATGTTGCTCACATTAGTTTCCTTATGCAAGGTAATTTAAAGTCGTTTTCTAAGGCTTGGGCTATATTCCACACAAATTCCTAGATCCTGGATCCCCTAAACCAATTATTCTTCATAAAAATTTCCGGTAAATTTTAAGCGCGCAAATAAATTGGCCGAAGGCAACACAACAAACTTACGCAATACGAAAACTGCTAAATGTTCGCCCACGGCGAGAAGAATTGTCTTGTCAAAACACTTTGCGGAAATTGTGCTGAAACGCATCACACAAAAGAGTGCAAACCAGCAAATATTAAATTTGAGATTTGCAAAGGAACGCACAAGTCTAACGATCCAACGTGCGAAAGCAGCAAGTCGTTTATTAATATAATAAATAGCACCATTTTCCAACAAAAAACCCTCTCAATTGACTTGGCGTGAGACACAAACAATTTATCACAGCAACTATATGTATACATTTCTAGGTTTGTTATATCCCTTCTCACAACAAACGTCTTCCTCCAACATTCGCGCCAATGTATGGACCAACAGGAACAACAAAAACATCCCTATAGCTGCACCAAAAGCTTCCAGTGAGCTTTTCACCTTTGGAGAAAACAACGAACTCACAGTTGAAATTGTTACTTCACACTGTAATTGTACTTCGAAAGCTGAACATTTTAACACTATTGCACAATTAGGTATTAAGGATTTGTTTCATTAAGGTAACCATGTTTATAATATGGTATTTTCTTAAAAGTTGTAATGCTAGAAGCATTCGCAATAACGTAATATAATTTTTTGCTTTCTTAAGCAGCCATGATTTAAATGTATGTAGGTCTTGTTACAGAAACATGTCTTGATTTAAATATTAGAAAACTGTCAAATAGCTAATATATTGTGTAACGTCTAGATCGCAATCATCGAAGGCGACGTGGTGATGCCATTGTGGTTAAAATAATGTAATAGAAATTGTAAACATTTTTGAAGAGTAATGGTCGCGTAATGAAAGTATTCTGTTACTTCCCCGTTGGTCGGAAAACGCGTTGATTAAAGTAAAGATATAATTATAATTGGTGGCTATCTCAACTGTAGACATAGGAACTGGGGTTGCTAAGAGCCTATGTTTGTGGTAATGTGCTTGACACGCTACATACAAATCACTCATTCCATATTTTTCAACGCAAGCTTTGTTTCTTATCGATATTCCAAAACTCTTCAGCCAGCTAACTGTGATAAATAATCTAAACTCAGATCACCTTCTAGTTATTTGTAGCTCATTTGAGCAAGTATAAGGATATTCTCCCTAACGAAGTAGAATCAGAAAATATTGATAAAGATCTTTCACAGACCTATGATTAAACTGCAATGATCAATTCGTACCCGCATCAGAACTAGTTACAATATGTTTATGATTCTTTTCAAAGATGTAACTAGAAGAATAAAAGAACATATTCTGGATATACGAAACCACAATTGGAACCAGAAACTACATGAAGTAGACAGTCGTAGTAAACCATTTTGAAACATAAATAAGGTTATCAATCGTAGAAATCTCCTATTGCATTTGATAAGGTCTTTGTTTGCTAACGAGCTGCAAAAACAATTGCAATTAACACCCGAATTACCACACATAAACACATCCAAGGGCAAAAAAGCAACGTCAACAAAAACAGTTTAGAATGGAGTTTGGGCAATATATGCGACATATTGTGATGTGGACAGAAACCAACCTAAAGCGCCATCTGCGGGAAACAATCGAACACTATTCGGATTGCTTGTGTCTGGTTGTCGACGGTACTAGGGATTTGGAGACGAAGCGACCAAGGAAGACCTTGCAGGAGACAGTTGTTTGGTGGTGACATTGGATACGGAGGCACCACATTCGATCTTAAGGAATGATCTAGTAGAGCCATTGTAGGAGATGCGGCTGCATAGAGCTACGGGGGAATATGCACCGATACTTGCGAAGTTAACCGAGAGTATCACCTGCCTACGACAGTTGAGCACGAGTTGCTAAGGGCGGATATAGTGAAGGAGTTGTTTCTGGGCGGGGACTTTAAGAAGAATTCTAAAGTACACAAATTCTGAAATACCATTGAATGTTGGTGAGAGCAAGTCTTCCAGGATCATCCAAGTAGTGGAGGGAAAGGACATCAGGATTCCGCCGAACTCAGAGGCCGTAAATAGCTTACAACCACCATATCATCTCCAGCTGCTTGAAACAGTTCCGTGGAAAATCCATCCGCTCCAGCAGATTTGTTCGACTTCGGTCAAGATATCGCTATCTTGACTCCGTTTAAGTCTGCGGGACGGAATTCTTGTTCATTATCGTCCGAATTGCGTGAAACCTCATGCCTGACAGCGGTATTTTGGTCCTCAACGATGTTTAACAGTCTACAGAAATGATTTTTCCAAATTTGAGCATCGACTGCGATTCTACTACTAGGTGCCCATTTTCGTCACTGCAGGCAGCGTTGCTTTGTAGCCCTCCTGCTTGGCTGTATGTGCCTGACTGCACTCGTCGTCAAACCATGAGTTCCTTCTGGTGTCGTAAAACCCAGCACATCAGTGGCATCTTCTTTGATGGCTTCTTGACAACGACTCGATTCTTTTACTATGGTTCGTGCAGGCGGCGTCGAACTTACAGAGAGTTTCTGGAAGACTCGGTCGTGGGACCGTGGTGTTCTTGGTTACAACAAGGAAGTGGTCCAAGTCAACATTGGCTCCTCGGAACGTTCAGACATCGAGAATATTGGAGGAGTGTCTGACGTCGATCGCAATGTAATCAATCTGGTTCACGGTTGATTGGTCTGAGGACCGCCATGTCCCTTTTTGGATGTTGCGGTGTGGGAACCGCTTGCTAGCAACAGAGAGGTTACGTCCCGTGACATAGTCAACCAGCCTTAGTCCGTTACTGGACGTGGTGTCGAGTGGGCTGTGTTTTCCGATGGCTTTAGCAAAGACTTCTTCTTCTTCCTCCTCTTGTTATGAGGCGTTCGCTTTTACAGACAAAGCTTACGACTTTTTGCCTAGGTCTGGCTCCAACAACAAACCTACATTTAAATAAGCGCCTCTCTCTGCTGCAATCACCGTAGTAGGTTGTCGCAGTTTTTCATCATCCCCTTGCCCGGTCCATTCCATCGCACTTGATGGAAGGAGGTCATATCTGCTTTATCGCAGTCAAAGACCTCGGCGAGTTTTATGACTGCTACGTGGCCCGTTAAGAGACCTCAAATTCCACGCTCAGAAACGAAAAGCATTGTCATTTGTTCGTTCGCTGGTCGTTTGTAAATCCGTCAGCATCCGCGGCATTTGGTTGTCTCTGAACGGGTTGTTTTTTGACGTGGTGAGGGCGTTGACCTCACTCACAATCCGCAACTGGGATGCCAAGCCCATTTATTTCACCCGAAGGGTTCGGATGACTCCGGTATCCGTAAACTTGCTGAGGTTGTGAGTGCCGCCGTTCTCCCTATATGATATTGTTCGTCCGCCGCCAACTATAATCCAAAATCCCATGATTTTGGAGACAATCTTTTAGACCTGAGCTCCGAATATGTCAGAGTAGCTCTAGAAGGGGTGCACCAGGTAGCTTCGGATGTCGCCGTTGCCCAATCTGATGATAAGCTCCTCCGCCGCCATCCGTAAATAGGTGTAAGTCCTGATACAGACTCACTAACTCTCCCCCTCTCTCGTTAGCAGCCGCCAATGACGAGGGTTGGGTACACCATCTTCAGTCGAAGGTGCCCAGCTTCCAGATTTCAACACGTAGAGGTGTTCGCTTTCTCTCCCTGCTTTCCTTCCCAAGCCGTTCAGAAGTGTGAATTTGTTGGTGAACCAACTCTAATGGATATATTGGCATAACACCGATCTCTGTTGAAAAGTTAACTAGAAATTACTTACTTACTTATCAGACAGACGAACCATGAAGGGTCTGAGCCTGAGCAATTGCTGCCTTCCATCGGTGACGGTCCTGGGCACGCTGCTTCCAGTCATCAAGGCCAAGCTGTCTTGCATCCGCGATGACTTGGTCTTTATACCGGAGGTTCGGTCTTCCTCTCCTTCTCGAACCAGGAGGCTCGGATTCGAAGACCCTCTTTGCTGGAGCGTTGTTGTCCATTCGCTCGATGTGTCCGAGCCAGTGTAGTCGACGGATTTTTGCCTTCCGGACTACATTCACATCCTTGTACAGGTCGTAGAGTTAGCGGTTGTGTCTTCTCCTCCATTCGCCATCCTCGCAGACGGGACCATATATCCGACGTAGAATTTTTTTTTTTCGAAGGCACCAAGAATCAGCTCTGCAGCCTTACTTAATGTCCAGCTTTCGGCTCCATAAAGCAGGACTGGCAGGATAAGGGTTTTGTAGAGCATGTCTTTGGTCCTTCGAGTCAGGAGTTTCGAGCCCAGTTCTTTTGACAGACCGAAGTAGCATCGGTTGCCAAGAGCGATTCTACGTCGGATTTCCACTACGATGTCATTCGTGGAGTTTACATTTGCCCCGAGGTAGACAAACTCCTTTACTACCTCGAAACTGAAGCTGTCGATTGTAACGTTTTGGGCTAGGTGGTGTGCGGCGGATCGTTGTTTGCTCGACAGCATATATTTTGTTTTGTCCTCGTTGACCTTAAGACCAGCTCATTTCGCTGTTCCTCAATTGCCGTGAAAGCTTCCACGATGGCACGTTGGGACCGCGCGACAATGTCGATGTCATCCGCGTATCCCAACAGCTGGACTGACTTGTAGAAGATAGTGCCTTCCGTGTTGACTTTTGCCTGGTGCACTAACTTCTCCAGTACCAGATTGAAGAAATCACACGACAGCGCATCTCCTTGCCGAAATCCGGTGCAGGTTTCGAACGGTTCTGAGGTTTTTGAACCGAACTGCACGGTGCATCGCGTATGTGTTAGCGTGGTGCGACACAACCGGATTAGTTTTCCTGGGATCCCGAATTCGGCCATCGCTTCGAATAGCTCCTTGCGATGAATGCTGCCGTATGCGGCTTTAAAATCGATGAAAAGATGGTGAGTATCGATTTGAAACTCGCTGAACTTCTCCAGGATCTGCCTTAGTGTGAAGATTTGGTCTGTAGTCGATTTGCCGGGCCGGAAGCCGCACTGGTACGTGCCGATTGGTGCGGTGCAAAACGGCTTTAGACGTTCACACAGTACGCTGGATAGGATCTTGTAGGCGACATTGAGCAGGGATATACTTCTGTAGTTCTTGCAGGAGGTAGGATCGCCCTTTTTGTGGATGGGGCATATGGAGCTGATACTCCAGTCGTCGGGCATGCTTTCATCTTCCCAAATTCGGCAAATGATTTGGTGCATGCTCCCTACCATTACATTGCCCCCAGCTTTGAAAAGCTCCGATTGTAAGCCATCTGAGCCTGCGGCTTTGTTGTTCTTCAGCCTTTTAATGGCTGTACCGACTTCTTCAAAGCTAGGTGGGAGGACTTCTTCGTCGACTGGAGTTGGGATTTCCTGGTTCCCTATCACTCTCTCCTGGTCAGGCCCGCTAAGCAGCTGTTGGAAGTGCTGATTAAACACATCCACTATTCCCTGTGGGTCCGTAACTAGGTTACCCTCGCAATTTCGAAGAGCCTGGGTGCCTTTCCTAAAGCCTGTAGCCAGGCTTTTGGGTTTGTTGTAAAAGGCCCGTATTTCTTCGATATCCTTGAGCTGGGAGGTTGCGAGATATCTTTTCTTCAGGCTTGGAAGCTTTTTCTCCTCCCGTCTTCTAGCCCGGTACTCCTCTTGCGCTGCTCTTGTTTTCCGTTGCAGCGCTTTTTGGTATGCCTCGTCGGTTGCACGTTTTTTCTGCTCACACTCGCCATCATACCACGGGTTTCTTGTCGGGGGTGGTAGGTAGCCGAATGTAGTTTCCGCTACCTCTTTAATGGCCGAGCGGCAATGCAACCACATCTCGTTGGCACTTGACGTAGGCATACCGGAGAGTCTCTCACTTAATAGCTCTTCGTAGGCTCAGGCAATCTCCGGTATGCTTAGGCGTCCAATGTCAAAAGTTTTCTTTGTCGGCTGGTGCAGCTTTCTGACATTGGACAGTCGAGCTCTGAATCTTGCTGCAACAAGAAAGTGGTCAGAGTCGACGTTTGCCCCTCTGAATGTTCGCACATCCAGGATGTTTGACGCGTGTCTTCCGTCAATAAGCATATGGTCGATTTGGTTGGCGGTTTGATTGTCGATTTTTTGCGAGGGAACCTTGTGCTACTTATGACCATATTACGTGCTGTCGCAAAGTCTGTGAGTCGGAAGCCGTTGTCTGTTGTCGTGTCGTGGAGGCTGATGTTTTAGAATCTGCCTTGGATGCGGATCACAGCGAGGCGATTGTTTGTCGGATTGAAGTCGATGACGTTCGACATTAGCCGCTTTCCCACGACGAATCCGCAACCATATATGTGCAACCTTTTATGACAGCTGTAATATATGTCGCACTCTTTCTTTTTCATAATCCCGTGTCCTATCCAGCGTATTTCCTGGAGCGCAGTAATATCCGCATCCATATATGTGCAACCTTTTATGACAGCTGTAATATATGTCGCACTCTTTCTTTTTCATAATCCCGTGTCCTATCCAGCGTATTTCCTGGAGCGCAGTAATATCCGCTTTAACTAGAAATTAACACTTTTCAATTCTGCTCTATCATACACAGTCCGTGTTGGGTTTTTGTATCTTCGAATTTTTATTGGAAGTTATAGGGTTAATATGAGTAATGTTCGTGGGCTTGAAGCGAATCTCTTTGCTGCTATTATTTGCTTTTTTTATTATTATTTTCAGTCTTGGTGCAAGATTAAACTCAGGTCGGTAAGTATACCGAGTTATCGGATTTGAACCTGACTGGAAATAGCTTAGTGCTTATTTTCTATTTTCACCGCGTTCTCGCCGTTTACGTGCGTGGTGATGTGGCTTGCGAACTCAACTACAATACAGCCTATGTTCCAAACTTGGAATTTTCTGCGGTTAAATTTCCTTTTACTCAAGTATTTAACCCACTACTTTATAGAAGTCCACGCTTGGGTAGCAACTGTCATGCTCCCTCTATAGTGACGTGGATGCCGCTGCTGATATGATCACAAGCATTCTTCTGCTAGATATTAGATAATTCATTCCGCATAGATTGACGAGTACAAAGCCGTGATCAAATGCATGGCACGACTCGACCTGCATCAGATTGAGAGAGTTGAATTTCCGGTTATACAAAGCCAACCCTCCTGAACAGGAACAAGTTTATGTGGGCCAGAAATGACTGCAATGCAATTATCTCCTACGAGCCCAAGTTTAGACAAAAAGTGCTATATTAGCCAAAGGGTACAAAAACTTTTGGTCATTCGTCTAAATTCTCGTCTTCAATTCCCACGCTATTTCAACAAACGATGATCCAGTGAGCTGGAAGACTGCATTCCTGCTCTCCTTGAATTCACCGCAATATACGTTTTTTAGCCGCACTACTCGAATATGGAGTGCTCTTACTACTACAATCTCGCTCTATACCTTCGACTATGTCTTGACCCTGGACAATTAAGGATAATAATAACCTCTTGACTACACGCATAATTTGAATAGACAACGCGTATCAAATTCACTTGTAGTCTGTTATGCTTCTGGGACCTTAAACACACATAAAATCAATTACTCGGCAACATGCAAAGCTTTTTTTCCATAATGTTACATTTGTATAGTAACACATTCGACATTTATTCAAACCACCAACCAACTAAATATCACCAATTACAAAGGACTCTCCAGAACCAAAGATGACTATTGAAACTTGGCGAAACACTATACAGTAAGACCGAAATTTAAGCTAACGAGGATGTTACCCCAGAAAGAAAAGGGAAAGTAACAATTTTTCAGAAAATCGTTATGATAATGTGGTGGTCCGTGGTGAAAACAATTTTCACGACCCCACCTCTTTCGAGTAACTGACAATGCTCAAAGAGTATTTCCTGTCTAGAGAAAGGTTCTCAAACAAAGCCGTTCGGATTCGGCATAAAACTGTAGGTCCCTTCCACACGTGGGAGAACAATAGCACGCACAACACGAGTGGTTGCTGAGAAGCTAGGCCCTGGCCCTCTACGGGCTGTAGCGCCACCCATATTATATTATATTATATTATAATATATCTGATAATATATTTCTATTTAATATAGAAGAAGTTGACTTTAAAATGACGTTCGCAACAATACATTCAAATTAGGAGTAATACCTTAAGAGTAACATGATCATTGATACCAATGAACAAATAATTAATAAGTATATGTAAAACCGAAGTTATGTTGACTTCTTATCTACTTAACTACTTATAATCAGTTACATTGAATACTGATTTGGATTTATGATATTGTTTCCTTTCTTCTATTACAAAAAAATGTCAAATGAACGCCTTTCCCAAACCGTTTTTTCCTAAAAGATCTTGCCATTTAATCGTGCAATTATCCTAATTTTTAGGCAAAGTAATCTCTCGGAGTGTACAAAATAAAGCAAATCTTATGAAATAATTTCTGACTGAACTGTAACAACAAAATGTTCTTAGGAACGGAAGCCATCAAACAAATTTTTCTATGTCATGTGACAGAAAGTGTGCATCCAGGCGTTGATGAAACATGCAATGGTATTAAGACTAAATTATTGTGACGTGAACACAACCCGCCTTTAAGGAGTGCCATCTGTGGGAAATAATCAAACGGGAGTAGTTGCTATAATTCGTCGCTATAATAAAGCCACATCAAACCCACCACGGGGGAGGGGGAGGCATGGGCTTTTGTACACAGGGCAAAGTTGCTGACTGCACCCAACCTGGTAGGAAGGCAGCGCTTATTTGGATGCGGATTCGATGTTCGAGGCAGACTTAGGCAAAAAGTCTTAAGCTTTGATTATATCAGCGAGCGCCTCATAACAATCCGCATCAAGGCTAAATTCGGGAACATCAGCCTGATTTGTGCACACGCCCCGACGGAGGACGGGGAGG
Organism: Eristalis arbustorum; assembly: GCA_916610145.1. NCBI lineage: Eukaryota > Metazoa > Arthropoda > Insecta > Diptera > Syrphidae > Eristalis > Eristalis arbustorum. The sequence goes on from OU744316.1 coordinate 70,961,207, forward strand.
AGGACTGACAATAGCCAGGATAACTTCTATGATCTCCTAGAAATAACATACGATCGATGCCCCAGCTATGACACCAAGATCGTTCTAGGAGATTTCAACGCACAGCTGGGCAAGGAAGAAATCTTTGCTAGAGTCATCGGAAAACACAGCCTGCACGACAACACATCCGGAAACGGACTCAGGCTGGTAGATTTCGCCTCGGGGCGTAACCTCACTGTGATGAGCACGCGTTTCCCATACCATCAACCAGATTGATCACGTTGCGATCGACGTGAGACACTCCTCCAATATTCTCGATATCCGCACGTTCCGAGGAGCCAACATCGACTCGGACCATTTCCTTGTTGTAGCCAAGGTAAGAATCAGGATATCACGAGAACAACGGAGTCGAGAAAGAACACTACAGTTTGACGTCGGAAAGCTACAATCGCAACTGACCGCTAGGAACTTTGCCGACCGAGTGTCCCTGAAACTCTCTCGACTCTGCCTGCACATTCAATATAAGAAGAATGGAAACGTTGTCAAA
>OU744316.1:70962232-71097801 GCA_916610145.1 Eristalis arbustorum
ACTGTCTGCTGTGGCCGCCCTTTCGGTACTTATATCTGCCAGCATTCTTTCTAGAACAGTCAGATTCAGTCAGTCAGAATTGTTTAGAACTGCTATACACGTGTTTAGATCTTGCTCTAACTTTTTTTTTATTTTCTAAATGTCGTGCAAAGTTACAAACAAAAGTTGGATCGGAAATTAAGGTTAAATGTTCCGATTGTCAATCCTTTTTTCTCGCTTCATGTGCAAAATTAGAGCCTAGACCTGGCGTACATGAAGGAAAATAACAAACATTTTCGCTGCACCAGCTGTACGGTGCAATTCCGTGGATATCTTTCGGGCACCTCAGTTCCATCTTGTTCTGGTGTTGCATTGAAAAATAATTCGAAATTGGCGGAAAATTCTTAAATATTCTCTTATTTGGAGATAATTCGAAGAGATATATTGGACATGAAGGAAACGCAGAAACGTCAAATAGAGGATCTTTTCATCAAAAATAAAGTGTATGAAGAGAGAATTACGTCGCTGGAAAACACCGTAAATCGGCTAGAACAACAACTAATAGCTAACACAATTGAAATTTTCAAAGTTCCTCACACACCCAACATCCCTGATACCGATATTGCTCTAAGAAATCTGCGTGAAGATCTGCATGCTGGTTTTAGCGAGTATTCGTAGCTTAAGGAAAAATGTTCATTCTCTGTTAGCTCACATGGAGTCTTTAGCTAGAAACCTATAATTGTTGTTCTAAGTGAGGCCATCTCGTTAAGAGACAGCCTTCAATTACATCCCTTAATTGCAGGCTGTCTCTTAACGAGGTTTTAGAGTAGAACATGACATTGTCCAGGAATTTTATGGCGGCTTGACTATCGGAACAGATGGTGATATCCCTTTTTTGATATCACATTGTTTTTGAGCCAATACAGCGACTCTTTAATCGCTATGGTTTCTGCTTGAAAAACGCAACTGCGATCAGGTAGCTTCGCGGAGATAGCAATGTTGAGGTCTTGAGAATAGTCACCCACCACTTCTTTTGTCTTTGATCCATCTGTGCAAATGCGCAGAGAATCTTCCAACGTTTTCCTGTCTAATATCCAGTCCGATCTGGAAGGAATGCTGATTGAGAATTTCTTCTCGAAGATGGCCTGGGGTAGTAGGCGGTCGGTGTCGCTAGGTAGGAACCTGAATTCCTTGAGAATAGTGGAGTGGTCCGTGTTGAGTTCGGACCACCATCGAAGTGTTTTGAATCTCAAGGTTGTGCTTGCTGCTGTTGTTTCCCGAATATTTCCAAATGTGGAAGATGGAGGAGAATATTCAGAGCGTCTGACGGAGTACTTCTCAGTGCCCCTCTGATACACAGGCAGGCCATTCTTTGTACTCGATTGAGTGCATTGCAGTTTATAGCCTTGTTTAGTGCTGTCCACCAAACAGAGACACCATATAGAAGTGTCGGTCTGACGATAGAGGTGTAAGTCCAGTGAGCGATGCGTTATTGTAAGACCCATTTCCATCAATTTTTTTGCAGCTAAAAAGTGCAGAAGAGGCTTTTTTGACCTTTTCTTTGATTTTGAGCTTCCAATTTAGCTTGAGACCCAGAAATTTCGCACTGGTGGTTAGCTTTAATGTAGTGCCGTACAGCGGTGGGCTGTCAATATGGGGGATTTTGTATCTTCTGGTGAAAGTACGATATCCGTTTTCTTGGGTTGACTTGTGTCCATGTCCCTTCTAGCTTATCGAAGGCATTCTGCATTATGTCTCTTAGAGTAGAGACGAATTTGCCGGATGCCGCTATAACAATATCATCCGCATAGGTAATAACTTTGCACCGTACCTCTTCCAGTATTAATAGCAGTTCATTTACCGCTACGTTCCAAAGAAGGGGTGAGAAAACACCTCCTTGTGGGGTGCCCCCAATAATTCCTCTTTGGATCTTAGTCTCCCATTTGAGAGTGTATTACTCTGCTGGTGAGTGGCTGATGAATGAAAGCCACTAGTGGCTTTCTGATCCCGAGGTTGCTAAGCGCAGGCATGATGCCGTCAGGTCCCGCTAACTTAAAGGGTTTGAAGCTTGTCAGTGCCCACATCAGAGCAGTGTGGCTGACATTTGTAAGATCACATGGAGGAGGAGATACGACATCCTTATTGGCTCTAGGTTGCTTGGAAAGTGCGTATCAACAAGGATACTGAGGGTGTCCTCACTGGATGTGGTCCAGGTTCCGACAGGTTTTTGTAGGAAGCTAGGTGATTTAGGGAATGATGCCAGAATCTTTCTTAGCCTGGAAGCCTCGGAGACTTCTTCGACTTAACCACAAAAAAGTCTCCATGAGATTCGATGGGCGAAGGAGTAATCAGATGATACCCTCCAATTGCTGATTTTATCTGCTGTATGGTCAGCACGAGTGCAAGGTCTAGGACTTCCTGTCTGTTCCTAGTTACGGAGGTAGGTGTTTTACCTTGGTTACACAAATCTAACCTACTACTTACAAGGTAGTTGAAAAGGTACTCACCTCATTCGTTATTGTCCGTACTTCCCCATATTGTGTGATGGACGTTCTTTACGCCTCAGCAATCGTTCTTCTCAGTGTCTCTGAAAAACATTCACCATGGTCATGGGCCATGTAGGAATAGACTAGCCATAATTTGGTTTTTTCTGCCTCCAGGCATACACTGACTGAGTCGCGATCGCTAAGGTGGGAGAGAATATGGGTATTCAAAGAACTCTGTAAGTATGCAGGCTCTTGGTTTACCTCCATTCCTTAGATAATAGAGGTTGTTCTGAGTCCTGAGTCCACGAACTGAGTCCTGAGTCCACGCTTTCGCACTAGTATCCCCATCCTTTTTGAACACCTTCAAGGTGATCGTCCCATAGCCGTAATGGAAGACACCCTCCGACTTGGCAAGTGGGTCCAGTGATTCTTTATATATCACGATCATTGCGGAAATTGTTTCTCCCTTCAGTTCATCCAGCTTAACAACCTTCCAATTGTGGGTAGGAAGGTTTGGGTTGCAAAGTTGGATGAACTTGAGGATTGTTGCAGGATCTGAGGGGCTTCGCGGAAGGTAAGTGCGGGTTCTTGATCTACTGGAGATCTGGTCCCTCATTACAGCCTCGAGCCGCGCCCCTTTCCACACCTCTCCCAGCCTGCTAATGGCTTTTTTAAAGACATCAGCCGATCTCTGGCACGTGAAAGTCACGAGCTTAATATGACCCTGGTGCCATCCTCCGTCACGCCCTACAGGTGCAAAGGCCTCCGTTTTCCAGCACCAGGTTCAGATAGATTTCGTTGATCGCTGACTCTTCTTTCTCCCAATTCAATGGAGAGAAAGTGCAGTCAGCGTCTCCTCTATCTAATACGGCGTAAGTGGTGTCACCACACTATATGGCCTGTTGTGCCTACTGGCCATATTTGGTGTTTCACCACTCGGTTTCAGCTTTTTGGGCTCCGAGGATAACGCTTCCAGTTACCTGGCGCGTTTGGACGTAGTGCCCTTGGTAGTGTCCAAACCAAACAGCTGTGTTTTCATTCCTTTTCAGAAGAAGTCTTCAAGCTAATAATGTCACAAAAAAAAATAAAAGCTCATGCACAGGTGATGGCAGTACTAACACACTCTTAAAGAAAATAGTGTTTAATATAGCTGACATTCTATTCTACCTATTTAATCAGAGTACACCTTATTCTGTTTTTACACGGTTTTGATATAACACAGTTTGAAAATAAAATTTATTCCATAGCACGATTTGATATATTTTGTGCTAAAAATTTGCTTGTTAACTTTAATTTTATCGAATTATCTTCATATCACAAATTTAAGGGAATTCCCTTTTTACGCGTACGAGCAAATTTACTGGTTACAGCAAATATAAATAGCACACATTTAGGGGAATTCCCAATGTCTTTCTTTACACGGTTTTTTCTGGAACCAATCTGTCAAGGACTTAAAGTATGTTTTCCACAATGGCTTAAGTGTGCAGAAGTTATACCTCTTTTCAAAAAAGGAAATCATTGAGATTTAAATAATTATCGTCCCATTTCTCTACTTCCGACCTTTTCCGAACTGTTTGAGAAACTTGTTAAATCTTGCATGATTTCATTTTTAGAACGACCATTTTTCTCTAACAATCAGTTTGGTTTTAGATCAAAGAAATCCACTGAAGATGCGATTTTAATGATGTGTGTGTTCTAAATTGTATGAGGTTTTTACATGTTCCAAACCTACTATGGCGCTGTTCATCGATATGTCTAAAGCGTTCGATTGTGTACATCATAATTTGCTGTTAGATAAATTGTATGCAGCTGGTTTTAGAGGAATTATTTTTGAATGTTTCCATTCTTATCTTAAAGATAGAAAACAAAAAGTAAAATTAAATGGTGTTTCTAGTAACTCTCTTACTATTAAGAATGGTGCCCTTCAGGACTCTCTCCTTGGTCTTTTGTTGTTTTTAATTTGTATAAATTCACTTCTTCAACAATCATTTAATCGCTACCCAACCGCTTTTGCAGATGCTTTTAAATATCAAGAAGTGAATTCATTTAATTTTATTGCAAGTATGAATGGAGATATCCATAAGTTAAGGGAGTGGTTTGCTTTGCACAAGCTAGTGGCCAGTACCAAAACCAAACTAATGACTTTTAAAATTATAGGGAATAATAATCTTGATTTGAACATGATATTTCACTCATATGACTGCAAAAGATCTGTTTTGCCAGTTCATAGTTGTGGTCTGGCAACCTACGACGATCCCGATTCCCATGTTCAGATAAGTGCTTTGTAATTGAATCCGTTGGCGAATACAGGTACTTGGGCGTTTTAATTGATACCAATTAAAATTGGAAAGCACATATAAAAGCTACAGAATCGAATATGATGCAGGATATACGAAAATTGTATCTCTTAAAACCATACTGTTCTAAGCAAATACTAACAATGCAAAACTGCAATATGGTATTACAAGTTTTGAAGGGGATTATGATAACACTTTTGATCCAATATTTAAAAGTCAAAAATGTCTAATTAGAATAATCTGCGTTAAGAATCGCTTAAATCATTTTTGGCCGCTTTTCAAGGACTTGCACATTCTTCTTATAAGACATCTTTATATTTTCAAATTTCTCAAAGAATTTTTCAAGCGCAGTGGTAATATTCTGAATAGGACGTCTAATTACCATAGTTTACGTGTTAATAATCAAGCCACGGTAAATATTCCCGTCGCACATAAAACCAAATCCCCTAACTTTTTTGCTGTCACTGATACTACAAGTCTTAATAAAATGCTTATTGCGTTAAAATAAGCGAATCATTTTCATTCATTACTAAAAAAAGTTAAACATTGGTCTTTCAATATTGACTATATGCATAAAGATCCTATCGTTCGATGTGTGCATTAAATCTTAACTACTCTTTTGTTGTCAACATTATGCAGTCTTATTAGTTGTTTTGAATTATTTTATTTGAATATGTATACCATTTACCCCCTATTATGTATTGCTTGCGTCACAATTGTATTGTATAATTATATACATCATTCAACACTAACTTTCATAGTCACGGAATGTTTTACTTCCATCTTAACGGATTTGAATTTTGTAATAAAATGTGTTTGAGACTCAATCAACATATATTCTCCAATTTCAGTTTTATTGTATTGCATATATTTTTATTGTTCTTCTACACACAATTTGTTAATTGATTTTTTGTAAAGCAGTTCAATTGAGTCACTGTACATTATGTAAAAGCTCTAGTTATTGTCTATCTCTCTCACTCTTTCAACGAACAATACATCCATTGTTGTTGAAAGACAAAATTTGCTAGTGCACTAACAAATAATTAGTGGAGACTGCATTTGAAGACTTTTTTGTCCATATCGCGCTACATGGTATGATCTGATCATCCGATGCCTCGTTCACTTGGATTTCACTCGCAGCAGCTTCAACACCAATGGTAATTCTGTTCCACAACCTGTCTAAGTACTATGTTAATTTCTTTATTATTTGTGCCAAATTAAACATATCATCGTTCATATCATAATTTCTAATTTATAATCATTGTGAATCTAACCATATAAACATTTTCTTACAATAAATGAATTGTTAATTTATACATTCGTGCATTTTGAAAACAAATAACTTTGGTTATCCTTCAGACTTAAATCAAATTTTCTGTGATATGTTATATAAAGATTGTATGAATATTTTAGTAGTAAAGTGATGCAAACCAAATCTCTGCCCAACAAACTGTATGCAACATTGTAAAATTTGTGCCACTAAGTAAAAAAAAAAAAACATAACTTTGGTTAATCGGTATATTCGTGCATTTTCAAACATAAAAAAGTGGTCCTTCGAGAGCCGGATAATAATAGCATCATTAAGACAAAAATATGGAAATATTAAAGGATGCATAACACGCGCGCGGGCATTCGTATCCACAATTTCGAGTGAAACGTGTTTAGAAATGTTGGAGGTACGTTTGAAAAATCTCAACGAAAGTTGGACGGAGTTCTCGAATGTACATTTCGCAACCCTAGAGAGTTGCGAATCAGCTGAAGAAACTGCAAAGTGTGAAGCGGAATTCGTGGAGTACGAAAATCGTGTTTTTGAAGCTCACTCTGGATTAACCGCATCTATGCGTAAATTGCAATCCGCAACTGAACCGTCATCTAATTCGTTGTCAGAACAACTCGCAATCCAGCAAAGTGAGTTTCTTCAAAAACTTAATGCTGCATCGAACGATTCATCGTTTCAATTACCAAAATTTACTGTGCCCATATTTTGTGGTGATTATAAAAATTGGCCTTCGTTCCGCGACTCGTTTTTGTCTACGGTTGACAACAAAAAAAAATCGTACGGGTACTCAAAAGTTCTACTATTTGAAGTCATTCTTACGTGACGACGCAGCAAACTTAATAAAACATATAACAGTGTCGGAATCGAATTATGTAGAAGCGTGGGATCGCCTGGAACGCCGTTTTGACCGCGTGAACTTGATTGTTCAATCGTTTATACAGACATTTGTGTCTCTTCCCACAGCTTCGCTCGGAAATGTGAAAACGCTGCGAAAATTAACAGATGGTGCAGACGAAGTTATTCGTGGGCTTAAAGCCTTAAATTCCACAGACCGTGATCCGTGGGTGATATATTTATTGCAGAACAAACTTGACCCTTGCACAAGACAGGCATGGGCTGAGTTTATCGGTTCGCGTGATGACGTGGAAATTGAAGAACTACTCGAATTTTTAGACCATAGGTGCAACGCGCTAGAATCCTGTCAATCGGTCGCGCAGACAGGCGTTTCGCGAACAAAGAATCCTGGACAAATTCGTGCTCACGTTGCTGAAGCAAATCAATCGAATCTACATTGTCCAAATTGCAAAGAGCAACATATTTTACCACAGTGTGCTAAGTTTGTGTCTCTTGATGTTGATTCTCGCCGTAACTTCGTAAAAGATCATTCGTTGTGTTTTAATTGCCTTCGTGTTGGAGACGCTGCTAGTAAGTGTCGCTCAATGTTTCGTTGTCGTCAGTGTAAGTCAAGACATCACTCGCTGGTTCATCCGCCAGACACTCAATCGTCTTCACCAGTCAGCACTGTCTCCAATCCATCAACGTCTGTACAAAACCATTCAACTCCTGTTTCGACAATCGTCAATAACCACTCTGTAGAAATGGGTTCGAAAAAATAGGTAATTCTTCCAACAATATTGGCTAAGGTTAGAGACAAGTGCGGAAATTTCATAGTGTGCCGGGCACTTCTAGAGTCTGGGTCGCAGGTTTCGTTTGTATCCGAATCTTTTGGTGGTTAATGCATTCGTATTAAACAAAATAACCTCGAATCTACCAGCTCAAACATTCGATGTCTCTGAACTGCCACACATTAGCGGCTTAGAATTGGCTGATCAGTCTTTTAATGTTGCAAATTCCATCGATGTCTTAATCGGAGCTGACAAAATGTGGTCTGTTATCGAAGGCGGGCAAATCCGAGGCAAAAGGACGGATCCAATTGTCCAAAACACCGTGTTCGGCTGGGTGGTAACAGGTGAGTTACTAAATACATCCTCTACCTATTTCTCTCCAACTTCTTTGCTGTGCACCACCCTCGATATTGATGCCTTGTAACAACGATTTTGGGCGTTAGACGAGGTAAAACCACCAGATGAAGCATTTCGCGATGATGAGGCTGAGAAACATTTTGTAAGTTCGTACTCCCGTTCATCAGATGGAAAATACGTCGTTGAGCTTCCATTTAGAACGTTTCCTCCACCGTTTGGTGATTCGTTGAAATCCGCCCTTCATCGATTGTTTATCCTTGAAAAACGTTTTCGAAAGGATAAAAACCTCTACACACAGTATTCCAGTTTTATGAAGGAATACCACCCGAGGAGATCAACGCCAACTCTGGAGAACACTTTTATCTTCCACATCATGCCGTCCTAAAACCAGACAGCTCAACTACAAAGCTCCGTGTCGTCTTTGATGGCTCAGCCAAGGATTCGTCGGGAATTTCACTCAAAAGTCAGCTGTTTCCAGGGCCACCTATTTAAAGAGACTTATTGGGTGTTATACTACGTTTCAGACGGCATAAATATGTTTTCTCTGCAGATATCTTAAAGATGTTCCGTCAAATTTGGATGGCTGACAAGCACTGCGATTACCAGCGGATTGTATGGCGTGAAGATTCAACTGGTAAAATTGAACATTTTCGGTTACGTACAGTAACTTACGGAACGGCGTCAGCTCCATTTCTAGCGGTTCGGGTGCTCAAACAGATTGGAGAAGATTACAAGCTTCAGTATCCAAATGGTGCCAATATTCTTTGCAATGATGTTTATGTTGATGACATCATGACTGGAGCAAATTCGGTGACTGATCTAATTGATCTGCAATCGGAATCAGTATCACTCTTATCCAATGCTAAATTGGAATTGCGGAAATGGAGTTCGAACTGTTGGCCTCTTCTGTCTCGGTTGAAGAAGGAAGATTGTCACTTTTCGTTAGTGGATACTGAGCGCGGTTACTCGGTCATTATGGTGTTAGGTATGCACTGGAGTCCTGGAACTGATGACTTTTCGTTTCGCATTTCGGAATCGCGTTTGAATCCTTCTCCTACTCGACGTACCCTGCTATCAGAAATCTCTCGCTTATATGACCCTCTCGGGCTTCTAGCTCCTTGTGTCATATTGTTTAAACTCTTATTTCAGGAGCTGTGGTCATCCGAGTTAAAGCTAGGATGGGATGATCCTCTGCCAACGACATTAGCGACGAAGTGGTTAAAATATCGAAGAGAGCTGCATTATCTTGAGCGTGTTCGCGTTCCAAGACATGTTTTTTCCTCATTCGAAGACATAGAGATGCACGGGTTTTCTGATGCAAGTGCGGTAGCTTATAGTGCTGTTGTGTATATTCGTTCGAAGATCGCGCCCAATCGGTATAAAACAATACTCGTTGCAGCCAAAACAAAGGTCGCTCACCTTAAGCCTTTATCCATTCCGCGGCTTGAATTATGTGGTGCCGTATTGTTATGTCGTGTGATCAACTTAATTACTTCATCGATGTGTATAAAATGTAAAATTTGTGCGTGGTGTGACTCGGAAATTGTGCTTCACAGGTTGTCGTCTCCTCCTCGTCGTTGGACTTCGTTCGTTGCGAACCGTACATCAACGATTCGAAACAATTCCCCGATATGCTTGGAACTATATCGCTTCGGAATCAAATCCGGCGGATTGTGCATCGCGCGGTTTGTTACCATCGTCTATTAACGAACATCCACTTTGGTGGAAAGGACCCGCTTGGCTGTCGTTGCCACAAGAGCTTTAGCCAACATCAAAGTTCTCCGTGCCACAGCCTGACGCGACCGTTATAACGAAGGAGGAGAGGCCGTCAGCAAAACAAGTGTTCCAAATCTGCCCTGACGATAACATTCTCTATACTCTTATTAATAAGCATTCGTCGTGGTACAAACTGCAAAGGGTAGTCGCATATTGTATCCGGTTCGTCGTCTTTCCTCCTCTTGCAGAATAAAGGGCTTCTTAACCTGCACTGAAATTCGTTTGGCCCAGAAACGCATTTTGAAATATGAGCAGATCATCGCGTTCGGGAGTGAAATCAACTTGCTTGTGAATGGTCATACACTACCAAATAAATCGAAATTGCTACGGTATACACCATTCTTGGATTCGAACGGACTCTTGGGAGTTGGAGGGCGTATACGACATGCCAATATTGGGTTCAATATAAAACATCCAATACTACTTCCAAATAACCCTCTTTCACGTATTATAGCAACTCAAATTCATAACGTTTATTAACATCCAGGGGTTTCGGAAACGTTTGTTATCGTTCGTCTGCAGTTCTGGATCCTGGGTAGCGGAAATCTCATACGTACAATAGTCCACAGATGTAAGGTATGTTTTATGCAGCGTAAAACGACAACAGCACAGTTGATGGGAGACTTAACACGTCTACGTGTAACACCGTCACAAACACCGGATGTGATTATGCTGGGCCCTTTACTATAAGATTGTCTAGAACTCGCAACGCAAAAACTTCAAAAGGATACGTTGCTTTATTCGTTTGTTTCGCAACGAAAGCCCTTCATGTGGAAATGGTAAGTGACCTAACCACCGACGCGTTTTTAGCCGCCTTTAGACGATTTGTTGCTCGACGTGGGAAGCCTTCGAATGTGTATAGCGACAATGGCACTAATTTTCAAGGTGCCTGACGGTGTTTGAACGAAATGCAACGGGCTGTGTTATCGACGACTCACATGGAGGAAGTTTTGGCGACTCTGGCAAAGGATGAGATAACGTGGCATTTTATTCCTCCTTCCCGCCCACACTTTGGCGGATTATGGGAGGCAGGAGTAAAATCTGTGAAACTTCATTTACGGAGAGTGATTCGTTCCGCAATACTGACCTTCGAGGAGATGTGTAGCGTACTAAGTCAGATTGAAGCCGTATTGAATTCTCGCCCCCTCTGTGTTCTCTCTGATGAAGACATTAATCCCTTAACGCCTGCTCACTTTCTTATAGGGGAACCCTACACTGCAGTCCCGGAGCCAAATTGTGAAAAGATACCACCCAACAGACACTCACATTGGAAATTTCTCCAGGCCATGGTTCAAGGCTTTTGGCGAAGGTGGCACGCTTCAAGATCGGTCGAAATGGCAATATCCAAAGGCGAATCTCGCAGTCGGAGATGTGGTGGTGATCCGAGAAATGAATCTGCCTACAGGAAAATGGTTACTCGGTCGAATAGAGAAGATTCATCCAGGAGCAGATAACCGCACTCTTGTTGCTACAATTCGGACAACTAGAGGATCATTTGTTCGCCCAATTACAAGACTTGCCAAATTACCGTCTACATGCTGAACCTACGTTGGTCCAGGGGGGCCGGGATGTTTGAGACTCAATCAACATATATTCTCCAATTTCAGTTTTATTGTATTGCATATATTTTGATTGCTCTTGTACACACAATTTGTTAATTGATTTTTTGTAAAGCAGTTCAATTGAGTCACTGTACATTATGTAAAAGTTCTAGTTATTGTCTATCTCTCTCACTCTTTCAACGAACAATACATCCATTGGTGTTGAAAGACAAAATTTGCTAGTGCACTAACAAATAATTAGTGGAGACTGCATTTGAAGTCCATATCGCGCTACATGGTATGATCTGATCATCCGATGCCTCGTTCACTTGGATTTCACTCGCAGCAGCTTCAACACCAATGGTAATTCTGTTCCACAACCTGTCTAAGTACTATGTTAATTTCTTTATTATTTGTGCCAAATTAAACATATCATCGTTCATATCATAATTTCTAATTTATAATCATTGTGAATCTAACCATATAAACATTTTCTTACAAAAAATGAATTGTTAATTTATACATTCGTGCATTTTGAAAACAAATAACTTTGGTTAATCGGTATATTCGTGCATTTTCAAACGACATGTATAATACTAATGTTAAGTTTGAATAAATACAAAATGAAATGAAAAATGAAAATGAAATGAAAGTCTGCCGCCATCTGTCTGTTGAATGTTCCTATGGATTCGAAATATCTCCCTTGTACGGTGCAAGTCGGTCTAGATGAACGACTCTCATTTTTGCTCTGCTGCTGGCATGCCATTAGATCCGGTACACTGCATCATTGATCCGTTTTATTACCTTATACGGCCTCTTCCAGTGTATTTGTACATGAAAGTCCTTTCTTTCGTTGTAGATTTTGAAGCATCACGAATTGTCCGTCTTCAAAGCCTACTGAATTTGCCGTGATGTCATACCTTGAATTCATTTAGTCGCTATTGACAAGTGTGCCTCTATGAATCTGATCCAGACATTCTTTGAGGGCTGACAACCCTTCTTCCACTGTCGATACGCCAAACCTCAGATCTGCTGGAAGCCTTAAGTGCGATCCGAAAATTGCCTTTGCCGATGATGTTGATGTCGTGTTGCGGATAGCAGATCGGTATGCCATTAGGAAACCTGGTATTTGTTCGTCCCAGTTTCGCTGACTCCTGTCGACTTCTTTCCTCAGATACCTCTCAAGTGTCCGGTTGAACCTCTCTACGATACCATCCGACTGTGTATGCAACGGTGTTGCCCTTGTCTTATCAATGCCTAAGGTCTGACATACTTCCTTGAACACCGCAGACTCAAAATTTCTTGCCTGGTCCAAATGCAGCTCCAAGGGAACACCGAAACGACATATCCAATTGCAATGAATGCATACGCACAGGTCTTTGCTTCCTGATTCGGTATGGCATATACCTCCGGCCAGTTGCTGAAATAGTCGGTTACAACCAGCACTTATTATACTACTTATTAGCATCTTCGCTGGTCGAAAAGGACCCTGGCACATCCATGGGGTCCCTTTCGAATGGTGCTCCTACGTTGCACTGGTGCATCTTCCTACGGCCGCTTGACTACGGCCGATTCGCCTTCGTGCAAATATCACACGCCTGGATCCTTTCCGTTACTGACAGCTGCATCCAACCCAGTAGAACCTCTGCTTGATCTTCTACATCGTTTTTGTGATGCCTAGATGTGCTCCACTTGATCTGTTACGATATTCCTCCAACATTTGGTGTATTCTCCTTCTCGGAACCACTATCAATTTTCGTGTTGTTTGGCCGTCCTCACTTTTCCAAACGCGATGCAAGCAACCATTGCACTGCAGTTGTAGAATTCCCCACTGAGCCCAATATGCCTGGGCGACAGGACTTTCTCCTGCCATGTTCTCCCATTACGGTCTGACGTTCAACGGCTTCAATAATTTTTGACAGATCTGGGTCATTCATATGCTCCTTGCGGATTTATTCCAACGACCAATGTTAATCGTTGGTCTTAATGAGGGTTCTTCCTTTGCCGTACAACGGGTTCATCTCTTCCACCAAATCCCTTCTTATGAGGGAATGTGATGCTCCCGTAAATGTCACCGTTAACCTTCTTACTCCAAGGATGCCATCGACAATGAGGTTTTTCGAGTTGGGAAATAAGGATTGTTGGGCAATCCGTTGTGAAAGCCAATTTGCGCCCCTCGAAACTGACTCACTCCTTTTACTTTAACGACGACCTGCTGCCGCCGTTGTTTCTTGTTTCATCCGGGTGTCGTCCCTTGATGTTATGTGCCGGTCACTGGGATCTGGAACGTTTCTGGACCAGATGAAACAACGGCCTTAAAAAGTGTCCCGAGTAGGTGCCGGCTACACATTCACTCTGCGAGCTCTAAGATGTGGCCCACATGCCAATCCCTCTGCTTCATAGGACGATGCAGCAGCAACTGTCTCCTGGCAGGAGACGACAGAATGTCGACAGAGTTGTTCTCTTCGTCTCCGAATCCTTAATACCGTCTACAAACCCATCCGTCTTGGCGTTTTCAATGAGCTCCATGGTTGAGCCGGCGTACGCCAGATGTGCCAATCGCGCAACATCGGGGGCCCTCTGAGGCCCTTCAACTGTAACTGTATTGAAGACTTGCATTCGGTACTTACTTCCATACTTGCGTTGGAGAGAGCCCATTATTGCGCTGTAGTCAATCTGGAGATTCTGTGGAATCGTCTGGAGCATGTCCGCAGCAACGCCCTTCAACCAATGCTGCCGCCTTGTCGTCCTCGCTCAGATGTACCTTGGCCAGATGAAATGTTGCAGACTTTTCTAGAAAGAATGCTGGCAGAAGGCCGAAGCTGACAGTCTAGTTTTGGATTTGGTATACAAGTGATCAAAGTGTAATAAGTTTGAGCCTGAAAGGCAGTAAAGAAAAGTGTAATGAACTTATTGTGGCAATGAAAGTGTACTAAGGTTTTAGTCGCAATTGTGCAGTATAGAAGTAAATAAATCGTCGGATAGAATTTTTGAACTTGTGAGTTTCATTTGGTCACAGTACAGTGATCGAACCCATTTAATGAACAGTTTGATTTTGAATACGTAGAAACTGTTTTAAAAAACGTTATAACATTCTACCTGCACGGATGCTCTATCTGTAAAGGCAACATATTTACTAAAGTATTCTGCCGCCTCAACGTCTCAAAGGAATGTTGAGAATGTAAACAAACAATTTATGTTCAATTAGTTTGGGCTGTCATTGCTGTCGTTGACACGGGAAGATGATACAATTTTACAATCTGACGTTGTCTGTGTTCTTAAAGTGACCATACTGACTAATAAATAGGTGCCGGCTGTGTACATAAAACTCCGAATGAGCACCGATCAAATTAGATCTGCAGTCACGTGTAAGGGTTGAACAAATTTCGCGTCACCCAGTGTATCGGTTGATAATTCAAAATGAACTGCTGACGATGAAAAGTTCCGTTTTTGGGTTGCGGTAGATGCAATTGACGTGCAGACAACTCTGCTGAGGCAAGATTTTTTTTTTCATTCATTTTTGTTTTATTTTGAATTCATTAACTTACATGATAGACAAAAATGCTTTAAACTAGCTTAACTAACTTAAAAAGATGTTCTTACTCCTAACCTACTGACCCTGTATGGGTACTCTAAGCTATTCTAATCTCAAATTTGGCTATACCTTTCGGATCATTCTATGTTTTTTTTATTGTGTTAAAGACACGCCGTTCTACTTTTATTTGTTTCGCCAAGAAAACTGGAAAGAAAAACTTGGCTATATATATATATAATTTAACCTAACTTAAACTAACTAGAACTAAAACTAACCTAACATTAAAACTTAAGACTATCTTAACTATGTCCGTAACAGTACGGACGCGTGCACCAGGGCGTATATGCTATGTATATGCCTGACATATATAATTTATACGCCGCGGTGCACCTTTTTTTTTTGTTTTTTATTTTATTTTTTGTATTTTTTTTTTTGGTATATGTTTCTTAGAACTACCTTAAACCTATGTAAGTTGGAGACCATGGTCAAATACCGCGTCATTTATAAAGGCCAGCGGCGGCGGGGACTGGTTTTTGTGTAACCACCAGTAAAATTGCCGTTCTTTGGCAGACTCTCTCCTGTCTCGAGCAGAGATCGCTCTACTGAACCGTTCATATTGAAGTCGCCTGTTCGGCGTACGACGTGGAAGATTACAGGACATACGTGTGGATCCTGTATTAGGCCAATTGTATCGAGATTGAGGAACGCCTCGGGAGGAATAAAGCCGGTAAGGCGCACTCTCTCATGGTACATAACGTTGGGGTAGTAAGCCCCAAAGATCAGACTGTTGGAAGAAGTCTTAGCCCGTGCAATATGCCTTCTGATCAGCTTGATAATAAAATTATCTATCCTGTTCAAGTTGGCCTCGTTGTACAGGCCTCGTTGTACAGGACCACTGTCTCTCGAACAACCTTATCTTTTCCATCTGGGAAGGACTCACGTTGAACCACAACGGACAACCGTACGCCATAATTGGCCGGATGAGGGCCATGTAGCAGATTACCTTCACCCTGGTATCAAGTTGGCTGCTGTAAAACAACCTGCTTGCCACAGCAAAGGCCTTTTTAGCTTTGGCAAGAGCAATATCTATATGTTTGTTAAAATACAGATATTGGTCCAACCAAATGCCAAGATACCTAACTACACTTTTCACATCTAAAGTCCCTGTGGGTCAACAATACCGAACTTAGGCCAGTTTGTGCGCGTATCCCATGATGCCATGTACAACGGTGTTCTGAAAAGGATAGTTTCACACTTCCGGAAGTTGATAATCAACTTCCAGTCGTCGCAAAATCGCTGAATTTGATCGAAGTCACCTTGCAACAAGATGTTTATTTCTTCGACCTTCGGGCCTGATCTGTACGCCACTAAATCGTCGGCGTACGCAATTAATTGCGGCATTGAACCTATCAGATCTGCTGAGGCAAGGTCAGCTGGATCGCAATCGTCTGTTAGATGGTGCCACTGAGCATTAGGTAAGAAAGAGGGGGTTGGTTCTCCTCGAATCCAATATAAGGTGGAGCTGTTGATTTGAAGTTCTATTTGTACTACTGCACTGGGATAATTTGTAAGGCGTCTGCAAATCCGTTGATCTCAAGAGACATATTTGAAGCCGAAAGCATAAGCTACCTTTGCACGCTGCTTAGTGACAAATCGCTTAACTGATTAATATTAGTCGTCCATCGATCTTTTACTGGAGATGGCAATACCTCACCAAATCTATGCTGATCTCTCACAGTGCCTGCATAAAAGTTCTCTCCTCTAATTACTGCAAGCGAAATCCAACCGAGTGCATCGAAAGGCCTAGCGATCCGAGATACTCTAAAGTGATAGTTAGTCAATCCTAGAGTACAGGATTCTCCTAAATTGAAAGATTTGTAATGAATGGGGCTTGAGCATCTTTCGGTATTATTTCCAACAATAGGCTGTCATTCGCAATCCATTTTTGTAATGGAAATCCAACTGCTTCAAAGAACTTAATAATTTGTTTGATGTTTCGCTTACCCGTATCAATTGATTTCACTCAAAGACTTCGGCAGCATAAGGATACTTCTGCCTTTCATTTCTTGCAAGCTGGCGCAGAACTTTTTTAGCAAGATATGCACCTGGACTTGGACGAGCCCACCTAAGTTGGCGCCATATAAAATAGTTCAAGAGTTACGGTTCTACACGGTGGTATAGAACTTTGTGATGAAGAAATTTTAATTTTGATTATTATTGGTCACAGTTTCAGGAGCATGTATAGTTTTATGGTGGCGAAAACCACAAGTGCTGCTTTTTCGTGAATAACATGCGTTGATTATCGTTGGTCAAGAGAGTTGAAGAAGAGTTGCTGTGCTGTTTCGCACAAGATGTTATAACCTATTTTTAAGTTAATGTTTAGGTTGCCTTCTCCCAAGAGCTTGTGATCGTATCCTGGTCTGAATAAATTCTTTAAATTATTTTCTTGTTGGGGGTTCAGTTGAAGGTCCAAGTTTTCTCTCCCGTTCTTTTGCGGACACTGTGTCAAGCTTCCGAAAAACCGTGTAAGTCAGTACTTTGTTGCAATGATCGTTTAGGCATCCAAGGCCTTCTCGAGAACCGAGAGTACGATTGACGTCTTTGAGAAGAGCTTAGAGATCATCTGATTATTCTTTTCTGATGATTTTCTTTGAGAATAAAAGCTGTTAGGCATCGATGCGAATGCGTAGTACTCTACAATATCATCAAAAACAATTTTAAAATTGGATGCTGCGAGTAGTAGAATTCGCTTGCATTTAGATGCCCTACCCATCGACGTACCTTTAAGTACTGAATTATTCCGACACAAGTGATTGAAAGGTGAGCTCCGATCACAGATATAAATGTGTCCTTAAATCTAAAGGATAGGTTAAAAGGCTGTTTATTGACGAACTAAAGATTTGTCACCAAAAGATGATCCGGTACAGTTTTCGGTGTTTAAGTTTTCAGCATGATAGTCATTTTCTCAATAGAATCTTAATAAACTTCTTCGCAAGTAAGGCCTCTCTGCTTTGAGCGATGACTACCGATCCCAAGGTGCTTTGATTTTGTTTAAAGCTGCTGCAGTTTTCTGTTAGCGCATTGATGCGGTGGCTGGTGGTTGGAGAGTTTTCTCTTAATTTTGCTATTGATATGATCCAATAAATTATGCAGTTGCGTGGTCTTTGAGATTTTTTGATTAAAAATCCTCAAATTGGCAAGAGATCAGGTTCCTTAATTGTTTGAAGTTTATTTTTTAAGATTGGTTTTGTTGCCCGAAAATTGATAAGATCCGTATTACATTCCTCTCGTGTTCATGCTGTCAAAATTTCAATTAGCTTAAGTCTATATTGGATTATTTCTAAAACAGCGTATTGAGTGTACATAGTATATTTTTAATATTATAAACAAGTACCATACATTACAAACACCCTTCAAGAATATAATTCATATTTTTATTATGCCTTATCCTAATTCATTACAGAGACAAGCTGGTCAACTTCGCCCGACCGCTCCTATGAATCCCCAACAATCACAAGTGCAGCAGCAACAACAACCATTCCATCCACAACAACAATCAAACAATATGCAGCCAGTTGGTACCCAATCCCGATTCATTCCCATCCCTGGCGCAAGAGCTCAACTTAATTCACAAAGTCCTCATTCACAGTTGTTACAACAACAGCAACAACATCAAAAAAAGGCTAGATATTTTATTGCCATGTTTGATTATGATCCTAGTACTATGAGTCCGAATCCTGATGGATGCGAAGAAGAGCTGCCTTTCCGGGAAGGGGATACAATACGGGTAAATATTATCTTTTAACGTAAATAATACAAACCTTTTCATCCTATCTCAATTAAAATTTAAGGTAACGATACACATTTTTAGCTCTGTTTGTTCGACGTTATTAGCGTCGAGATACAGATATTTTTTAAGAGAATGTAATGTGGGGTATGGTATTCCCATCACTAGTCCCAATCTCTCATTCACATCCGTAATCATAATGAGTACAATTCGTTGACTGTGTGCATACATATTGAAGTTTGAATCATCACTACCGGAGCAGCAAAATGGACGGAAACTACGGTTTTTCTCAACATGGAGGGATATTAAGCGATTCATAAAAAAAAAGTTCTTGGAAATCCCATCTACGTACCTGCGAGCGATGTTCACTTGTTATGCAAATTGAAGTCAAGCTTCATGAACCATGAACAAAATTTGCCTATCCTGTAACACATTTAGTAATTAGTCCAGCTCTGAAATTTTATCTAAATCGGCCGTTGAGAAGTTCAATATTCACAGTGTATAGCTGTGTATATGTACATGCAAAGATAGTTTATGTTTAGTATGTATATATGGAAGTTACAACACACAGGGGGATGGTTGGTATCCACGTCTATGCAACTTGAAATGGTTTCATATCGGATTGATGCAAACACCTCCAAACAATTTTGAGAATTTTATTCCCGTTTAAAAAGTTTTCCATCAAACGGTTAATATACATTATATTATAATTCGAGCGAGTTACGTTCCGCAACATTGGCAACATTGTTGCTTAGTATCTTTGTCATTCTCTTAAGAAGGCTTAAGAATAAACTGATGGGCATTCCTGGCGGAACGTGTATTGCGGTTGAATTCAAGAAGAGGAGGAATGCAGTCAGCTAACATGCGCATTATATGTGAATCAAAGTGTATTAAAGACAATGACTTTCTTCTCAACATTTAAACTCTGAAACAACCTGTGCACTTAGTGTTTTTATTTACTTAATTTTTCCTTGATAACATTCTTTGTTCTACATTTGTCTCTTTAACGTTTTAACATTATAAATGTACAGTATGGATCTTTGCGGTGAACGGTGAATGTCTCTCTGAACTTCCAGTAGATATAGACTTTGTGGCATGTTATAGATGCGAACGCAAAATGCACTATAGATGTACCTCGATTTTGGAAAGGTTTTATCGGAAATTGCCTACAGGAAAGGAGGAATGGGGATGTCCTACCTGTAGAACGGAAATCGCAGCGTTCTCCTCACCCAAGGCAACAGTGGAAACCACTGCAATTCAACCACTGACCAAACGAAAGAGGTGTGCGAGCTCACCAGAATCCGCAGCAGCAGCTCCAACCACAAAACGGCCTCCGGATAATAACATTGAATAACTGAAATAAACCAAATGAGAAAAATGAGAAAAGAAATATCGGACATTAGTGCTACTTGTGAATTTCTTGCAAATAAGTACGAAAAATAATGCAACACATAACATCGAACTACAGAAACCTTACAACCAAATAAAAGAACTGAAAGAAAGCAACCAAAAAAAAAGTCAACCAATATGCATACTGGAAACTAGGATTAACAACCTCGAACAACAACTAAAAAATAACATAGGAATTTAATACGCCGACACCAAACGAAAACTTAATGCAATTGGCCAAAACATTAGTACTTCGGATGTCACTGACGTTTATAAAACGAATAAAAACATCCAAACAGAACAACAATAGTAGTCTCGTTAAGAAGCGACACTTTCAAAGCGCAAGTGACTGAAAAAGTCCATACGCAATGTTTCTCTTAGAGAAGTCTTAGAAAATACTTGCCAACTTCAAGTGCAATACCAGAAACTAGAACAGTTGTTTACCTAAACAACCACTTCACACCTGGCAGCAAACACCTTCTTTGGCAAACTAGCTCGAGAATCAAACTTTAAGTTCGTGTGTGAAACTGCTGGACAATTTCTAGCAAAGAAACACGAAAACAGTGAAGCGTGTATTGTTTCACTGTTTTCGTGTTTCTTCGGCGCCTGTAACGATGTTAACAAAATGTCAAACTAAGAAAACAAATACAGTAAGGCTGAGCTAGACCTTAAGGTAATACATAGTGTTACCGGCATCGATAAAAACTATTTGAAAAATATGAATTTCTGTTGTATCTATTTTAATATTCGATATATTACCAAAAGTGGAATGCTTTCATTGCGGAAATAGAAATTGTATTGTGTTACGTTGATGTCTTATTGCTAACCAAAATTACATACGATCGACATGCAATTTCCCGAAAACGAGAGCTGGTGGCCCGTGGCGTTGTGGGTATGTGTGTCGACCCCAACCTCGACGTCGTAGGTTCGATTCCAGCACGACCCCACCTCTTTCGAGTTACTGACAATGCTCAAAGTGTATTTCCTGTCTAGAAAAAGCTTCTCAAACAGGCCGTTCGGAGTGGGCATAAAACTGTAGGTCCCTTCCACTCGTGAGAGAACAATAGCACGCACAACACGAGTGGTTGCTGATAAGATAGGCCCAGGCCCTCTACGGGCTGCCACCCATATATATATATATATAAAACGAATATCGCGAGGTTCATTGACGAGCTAAGGGACATTATCGCCGACCAGGAGGAAAATATCGTGCTAGGAGATCTGATTAGACGAGAATACATGGAGATGATGGTCTCCAAGGGTTGGATAAGCGTAATCAAACGTCCCACGCGTGTCGATATATCAAATAAGACCGATGCGCTGATCGACCACATATTTGTAAGCATAACAAAATTGCAGTCAATGAAACCGACCTGTTTGATCACTACGCCGTGTTGTATACAACGAAAAGTATATCGAAATTACCTGTAAGAAGTACACCTAATTATTCTTTTACACGGTAGATTGGTTCCTAAAAAAACGGTATAGAAAAAGACATTGGGAATTCCCCTAAATGTGTGCAATTTATATTTGCTGTAACCAGTAAATTTGATTAATACACGTAAAAAGGGAATTCCCTTAAATTTTTGATATGAAGATAATTCGCAAAAATTGAATTTAACAAACAAATTTAAGCACAAAAAATATTAAATCGTGTTAAGGAATAAAATCGTGAAAGCAAATTAAAAATATTTGATTTTCAAACTGTGTTACATCATAAGCGTGTAAAAACAGATATAGCTGTACGAGTTAATTGAGTCAATTGTTTTCTATAGAAACATAAAGTTCAGTACGGCTTCCAAAAAAGGCAAGAATACGCAATCAATGTACTTGTCATACGCTGCCGTTAAAGTTCTAGGGGTCTAGTCGTGAATTTGGGAATGAATGTGAAAAACCGAGGGTGCTGTCATCAGCAAAGAAGTGGAAAGAGTTTCGGAGATGGATGCAAAATGCCTCGCAAGCAGATTGGCTAAGTCTAAAGAGCTGATAGCTGGAATGTCTTTGCAAATTAGTATTGGTTCTACCTTTGTACAGTTCGGACGCATTTCTTTTTTTATTACCTTCAAACCGCTCCTCGCGTATTTCGGTGTGCGCGCAATTTCTGTTCCCTTCGATTTTTCGCCCCGTTACCCATTAGCCACCCATACAAACTATCGAAATGGGAAAGTGCTGTGATTATAAAATGTGCTCGATCGGATCAAGTAACTTAAGGGATTTCATTACGTGCAGTGGACTTTATGGCAAAGCGTTTAAGCCTGCATATGTAGGTATAAAAGGTAGCTACAAGATCTACCTCAAGGACATGTGTGGCGTGATGCAAAACTTGTGCCCTAATGAATGTCACAATGAGTCAATGATATCCTTGTTTGCGGAACTAGAAAATCTTATTAAAGGTTTCTTAGTAAACTCGCGAGCACTGAGCTCATACACAAATGGAACGACGGCCTTAAAATGTACCTAGAGCAGGATATTCAACTGCGAACGACGGTCGACGTCTCTAGGGACGATGATTTCTGATGTTTTAACAGCTATGTTCAAACTGCTGGACTTGTATTTGAATGCTTACCGAAACAATCAAATCCATGCCGACATTCGTACTGACTTGGACTCTCAGCTCCCGCATCCACCACATCTGCATCACAGCTCCTCCAAAACAATGCGAACATTGCGATTTTCCTTGTGATCGACTCCTAGCCACCTCCGCTGAAATGAAACCTAACTACTATCAATGAGGAACATAAGCACCACGGCAATATTCGGCTCAACCAACAACAAATCTTTAATCGATGAACTTTTTTGTTACACCTCAGCATCTGCGATTGCCACTCCGTCATGCGATATCCTCAACACTGGTTCACAAATATCAACAATCAGTTCCGCTGAGCCCCTTCCTCCAAGACTACTTCAGCACCTCGGCACTACTTGGAAAAATTAGAGTGGGGTTTGAGAATCGGACTACCATCCTTACATCAACGAGGTCTTTGCATTTATGGTCACTAATGTCCCACGTAAAACATCAGTCAAGACCTTCATCAAGTAGAGTCGCAATCTTGAAATCGATCAGTGAAAAAGGCTTGGAATTGGCATCGTATCGCATCGTGATCTTAATAATATATAATATATAAGTATATATAACACGGGTGGCGCTACAGCCCGTATAGGGCCAGGGCCTGGCTTCTCAGCAACCACTCGTGTTGTGCGTACTATTGTTCTCACACGAGTGGAGGAGACTCCGAACGGCCAAGTTTGAGAAGCTTTTTCTAGACAGGAAATACTCTTTGAGCATTGTCAGTGACTCGAAAGAGGTGGGGTCGTGAAAATTATTTTTGTCGCTCAGAGCTGGAATCGAACCTACGGCGTTGAAGTTGGGATCGACGCACATTCCCACAACGCCACGGGCCACCACAACAATTACTCATATCGGGAGGATGGCCGTTATGTCCTCGTTTCTCTGTTTAGTCAAATTCTATTTCCTCGTTTGTTGTTTCACTCGAACATCCCAACCAACTCATGGGTTCCTGCTTGCCATTGCCGCCATCGACTTCCTCTTTAATGAAGTCGACTCCAATGGCGATGTCATCGTTACAGGTGATTTGAATCTTCCCCGTTTACAATGGGTTGAATCTGCACATATATTGTCTCTCTCAACACAACTGCTGCTAAATAATTTCCATTTTTAGATTGTCTCGCCACCGGCCTATATCTAATAAGTATATTTACCAACTGTTTTTGCAGACAACTCGTTATTGTCTTCTCATCTGATATCTATCATCTGCATAGTTAATGAAAGCCCTCACCTTCTGTCTACATCAGATTGATACCATCGCCCTCTTTCTGGTTTCTTCTTTTGCATCAATTCGATTCAAAAAAATTAGACGCTAACCTCTGGTAACTTTAACATTCCTAAAATCGACCAAGCCTTGGAAACATTTACATTGAAACCGTCGCCTAACTTTATCATATTCGGGTGCCTAGCGAAAGCCGCCAAATACCATACAAAAAGTTCCATATTCTCTCCATGGTGTAATATGCAACTACGATCACTTCGCATTACATCACATAATATGGTCATAAGTAGCACAAGGTTCCCACGCAAAAAAAATCCACACAGCAACCTGGCGATCGCCCGCCAATCAAACCGACCATGTGCACATTGACGAAAGACACACGTCAGATATATTTTGACATTGGAAGCCTTAGCATACTGGAGATGGAAAGGTACTCTCGCTCCTCGAAATTGCGGGGGTACTCGAGTTACAGACCCGCAAGGAATAGTGGATGTGTTTAATCAGAACTGCCAACAGTTGCTTAGCGGACTTGACCAGGAGAGAGTGATAGGGAGCCACGAAATCCCAATTCCAGTCGACGAAGTAGTCCTTCCACCTAACTTTAAAGAAGTCGGTACAGCCATTAAAAGGCTAAGGAACAACAAAGCCGCAGACTCAGATGGCTTACCATCGGAGCTTTTCAAAGCTGGGGGCAATGTACTTGTAGAGAGCATGCAAAAGATCATTTGCCAAATTTGGGAAGAGGTAAGCAGGCCCGAGGACTGGAATATCAACTCCATATACCCCGTACCTCGGCAAATCGACTATACACCAAATATTCACATTGAGGCAGATCCTGGAGAGACCAGCGAGTTTCAAATCGATACTCACCACATTTTTATTGATTTCAAGCCACATACCACAGTATTCATCGCAAGGAGCTATTCGAAGCGATGGCCGAATTCGGGATCCCGGGAAAACTGATCCGGTTTTGTCGCACCACGATAACACATAAGCGATGCAACTTGCACTTCGGTTCGAAACCTACACGGGATTTCGGCAAGGAGATGCGCTGTGGCGCGATTTATTAAATTTGGTACTGCAGGAGAGAGTGCGGCGGGCTGATGACATCGACATTATTCCGCGATACAAACGCGCCGTAGTGAAAGCTTTCACAGCAGTTGAGGAACAGGCGATACGAGCTGGTCTAAGGGCCAACGAGGGCAATACCAAATAAATGCTGTCGAGTGAAAAACGGTCCGCCGCACACCACCTAGGCTAAAACGTTACAATCGACATCAACAACTTCGAGGTAGCAAAGGAGTTCGTCTACCTCGGGGCAAACGTTAATTCCACGAATGACATCGTAGTGGACTCGCTACTTGAAGGACCAAAGTCATGCTCTACAAAACTCTTATTCTACTAGTCCTGCTTTATGGAGCCGAAAGCTAGACATTGAGCAACACTGCAGAGCTGATTATTGGTGCTTTCGAAAGAAAAATTCTACGTCGGATATCTATCACGGATGTAAGACAGCTGGGCCTTGATGACTGGAAGCAGCGTGCCCAGGACCGTCACCGATGGAAGGCAGCAGTTGTTCAGGCTCATACACTTCATGGTTCGTCTGCCTGATAAGTAAGTTGGTATTTTTCTTAGGAGAATTTCACACGTTGGATTATTTCATTGCTGTCATTTCTGTCCCGTTTAAACTTACTCCGGTTTTCCTTAGTTGGGTTAGATTTGTATAACCGGAAATTAAATTCTCTCAACTTGACGGCCTCCTTACAGCTCAATTAATACCATGCATTTGGTCTGCGCTTGATACCCTTTACTGCGGCAGGAAGCAATCTGTCGACCAGAAGAATGTAAATATGTGATTATATCAGCAGCAGCATCCACGGCACTATCGAGGAAGCATAGTGACCAGTTACAATTCCTGAAGATGCTGATTGCCTTCCTCGTACGGCCATATTGTTTTCTTGAATAAATTCTGACAGTTTTTGCAGAACCCTACAATATATGTAAATAAAATCACACGGATGTGTTATTATGTGATCTTTGTGAAATTAAGCCGAAAATACACACATTTTTCAAGTTAAATCGAAGTAAATAGCACTTCAGAGAACTTGACAAGCACTTATAGCAAAACATATATATTTGCCCGGTATTCCACCATTTAATATACCCTAAATTGATAATTTGATACACATTTTAACAAATTTAATTTTCCACCAATTTTTAAATTTGAAAATAATTGGTGTATCGACCTCGATAGTCGGCGCCCACTGGTGTCAATTTTTATTAGCTACGTTCTTGGGCAAAATTCTGACAGATCATACGCGGGAACAAAGATGTATTGAAAATTAAAATTCGGTAGAATACTAGATTTGTGAAATTGTATATCAAATTATTAATTCCGGGTAAATGAAATACCCGGAAAAAAGTATTCCAGTTTTGTAATAAGTGGTTGTCAAGCTCTCAGAAGTAATATTTTACTTGGAATCGCTCAATGAAAAATCTGCCAAATTGGTAGAATATGTGGATATATATGTTTGAATGTGTAAATTTGCTTATGAAATTTAAGGCTTACTATTGGTTATAATTGATTTTATTTTTTTGTTGAATAGCAACAATTACGTGTAAAATGGTGGTTTATTTAGATTTTTTGAAGTAGTATTCTGCATAAACTTCTGACAGTTTTTGAGCTCAACAACATTTAAATATTTCTTGCTTTAAAAAGTATTAATTTTCTAAAAAATTTCACTCTTTTAAATCACCACCATATGTAAACTCCATTCCCTTAACGAGCTGTTAGAATTTGTTTGGCGATAGTTTCAATGTGGTTTTAGAAGGATTAGGTGTGTGAAGTGAATATACTATAGTCAATATCAGTTGAATTATATGAAAATTATCCATGAGTGAGTTACTTAGACCGGGTACGCGGACGATGCTTATTTATTGGACGATTATTAATTATTAATACCTCTGATTTCATTGGAAAAAACATTTGGGACAGTCACGATCAACCACACCAATTTGGTCTAGCTTGACCAAATTAATTTGGTCTCTGGTTGAAGATAACAGATAAACAATGATTAAATGATCCATGTGCACAGCGTATATAAATACCGATACGCCAAAACTCGCGACTATGCTCTTTCGCAATATTTTTTTTACAGAAATTGCAATAAGCTGCATCCTTTATCCTTCATGAAAAAGGGAAAAATTAATTCTCTCAAAATTCACGGAATTCGGTCAAACACGTATTTTATAATTGTCTCTTTTGTTCTCACTAATTTACTTCAATTGCCGCTTCTTTAACTTTTAATGTATTTTTGCGTTGTTTACACTTATTTACGCATTTAGTAGCTACTCAAGCAGCAAAATTATTTTTTTTACAATCATTTGAACGTCACTGATTCGGCCCCTTAAACCTTAACAGAATCACTCTCAGTTGACTATTGTTTCAATTGGAATTAAAATATCATCCGAAAGATTAGAAACGTAAACAAAATTGGTGGTGAAAATAAAAAAACCCAATGTCATGACTACCAAACGCTTGAACATGGTGAAAGGAACTGTTACATTAGATTTTGGTGTGGATACCGTGCTAGATCTCGCTAAAAACAGCTGATAGTATGAACACAACTTAGCGACTTCGCTAAAAGTCCCAAACAACCCGAGAAATTCGTGAGAGAGAATCAGTCTCAGTCAGTTCAATGGCCGACTCTTCTTCACAGCCCCTAGGACAGAACGACAAAGCTGACTGTCGTCGAGAGCGAAAACTTAAGAACTACTGGTTATGGTTAAAGACTCAGTTGCAAAAATTAATGAGAATCTGAGCTCTATAGCAAATTTGGCTACCTACAACTGTCCGGATCACGAATCGAAACAATCCCCTTCTCTATCCATTTTCCGCGCCAATAGAACTCAACTTCACGATAATAGAATAGAGAATTGACATGTACTGAATACATCGATAGCTTAGTTTCCAAGATATAAACGTCCCTAAGAGGCCTATCTATCAGCAAATATATTCTCCCTCTCAGTGTGAAACTCAAACTTGCCAGAGCATGCATAGTGCCAATATTGACATATGCATCCGAATTGCTTGCTGTGTGTTTGCTGACTGTGGTTACTCTTCTTCCCAAAAGTTGACAAGAGCAATCAATGCCACTACAAGGTATGTTTTTAACCTATGCAGGTATGAATATGTCTCGGAAAAACGCCGTATTCTCCTAGGATGCGAATTAGAAGCATTATTAAGCTACAGATCTTTCCTCTTCTTCTTTCTCTCTTCAAAATTATTCACAAGAAACAGCCAAACTATCTTTTTAAAAAGATCACTTTTTGTCGATCGAGTCGTAACATTACCTTAGGGCCCTCAATTCATGCTTGTTTAATGTCACTCAGAAACGTTTTCATTCACGCTGTCCATCTCTGGAATCACTTACCTTCACAGGTACGGTCAAAGACCGAGTACAGACAATTTTGTAACACTTGCCTCTCCTGTTTTTCTAGAACTGAAATAAAAAAAATTTTGTTTTTATTCTTTTTTGAATGCATTTGTGCGCAGTCATTTAAAATAAAGCATACACTTTCCCACCATATTAATAATAATTGTATGGAATTTAAAACATGTCATTTAAAATCTTATGCTTAATTCAATTATTCCTGTACCATTAAAAGAAAACATGCATTATTTTTAAGGTACAGCGATATAAAATCAATAAATAAATTAAATGAATTAAATGATTTAATAATAGAAATGATTACACAATTAGGTACAAGTAAAACAAATGGCAGTTCAATATAATACTTCTGCACATTTTTTAAGAAAAAGTAGAATTCTGAAGTTTCCTAAATGCCAGCAATACTGGTGTTGCACTAGATATCATAAAATATATATATAACATAAAATTGGCAAACAGCAACATGGCATCAATCAAATGCTTTAGTGTAAGTAGTAAAAGAAATGGTGGAGTTTCTATTCTTATCAAGAGATTTTAACAATCCCTTTTACCCATCAAACGAATTAAATTCAAAGAGAATGCAATAAAAGTTAATCTTAGCGATGGTAAAAGTATTTCTCTTATCTACGTATATTTTACGGGAGGTTGTTTTCTTAGATCTTACAAAATTATTTAGCACAAAAGGGAAATTTATAATAGGTGGATATTTTAATCGTGGAATTAGAGACTTGGGTTGCAATAAACAAAACTTGGGGAACCTTTAAGCAAAATCAGCATTTGTGGTCAGTGCTCGAACAAACGATTAACAGGAAGTGCTGACTGAACATCTGTTAAGTCTGTGGACGTAACACTCTGTATATGTAAATTTGTATTTTTAGTTCGTCGTCGTTTTTTTCCTTTATCTGTAAAATCATTTAATTGACTACTGTAATAAACGTCATAGAGAGAGTGGTCCGCTCTCGTAAAAGAGAAAATAATTTGATGAGTCCTTGCCCGATGCATCAGACCTCCGCGCTGGCACATCAGGCCACCTGCCGTCTCTGACTGATGAGAGGAAAAATAAGAGGATGAAGCTTCATCAGGCGCTTCAGGCGCCACGGAAGTTGCCATGGAACTAGCAGCAAAATAATAGTAACAAGAACTACAGCGGCAGTAGAAACCACAGTAGCAGCAAAAATAAGAGCAGCAGCAGCAGAAATAGCCTCTACCTCAACGGTAGCTACGAGAATTGAGGAGCAACATTAACACCCTGAATAGATCTCTTTTGATCCATTATGACATGAAACATTCAGTGATAGTGAACAAGACATGAAACAGTCAGTGATAGTGAACAAGTGAACTTATTTACAATTTGACGTTGCTTAGATACTATTTTGGTGTACAAAAACCGTGGGAATAGAATTTGGGACTTACATAGTTCGGATAGGAATTATGAATCTTAAACATTGCCAGACGAAATGCGATGCCTCATGAAAATGCGATACTCCGTCTGGAATGAGGCGGATGAGTGCAATGTGAGTGCAGCAGGTGAGTGAAATGTGGGAATTGTGTGATAATGAAAATGTGTGTATTTAGTTGCAAATTTGGTGGGGACGTTGGGATAGGAAAGAAACTACGATGAGCGTAGATTTAAGTTTCGACATTCTCCACGCCTTTGAGATCTCCGAACTCAAGTATTATATTTTTTGGATTAAGCGCCTTCTTCGTGTTCCGTCTTTGGTGAACTATTACAATTATCAGGAACAGGACAGCAAATAATGATAGATAGCCAATGGAATATTGATGTATCTTATGATGATTTACGAAGCTTTCTAGTGTTTGCTGAGTTTTGTGCTCCGCAACTTTCTTTATTAATACCGCAACATCGTCTTCGTCTCGAATGAGCAATACATTGGATTTGCTGGGTTTGTCAATAGATTGTTCCTGTGATATATTTAGTAATTCGTTTAAGTTAACAGTTGGAAAGAAAGAAACTTCCGAGCTTGCCATGTAAACATTGTGAGAGTTAATTATCATTGTAGGTTGCTTGATTGCACAATTTTGGGCAAGCTTTAATAATCAAACTCTAAGTAATGTTATGCTGTGTATGTTCGATCCACATACTTTTGAAAGAGTTTCTGAAAGGCGAATATCCAGTGATTCGGGTTGTGTAGTTGAACCCACATCGTAATTGGTTTTATAGTTGTGAGACTACAGTAGGAATATAATGGGCTTCGAAGATATAGCAAATGTATCTCGCATTGATCTTCCGTTGAATGTAAATTACAAATGGGATTTCGCTGCTTGCCGATATATTTTCTTTCATCGCTTTGTAGACATTTTTGGTAATCGGCTTACGATACCGGGAAATATTGGTCTCTGCATACACTTACGACGAGAAATGGTGTGGATGGATTTATAAATACGAAGCTGTCATTGTGTGGAAGGTAATGGTGTTAGTTTGAACAACTAGAAAACCCGACGGTCTAGTTAAGGCAGCTTGATGACGAATAAAACCGAAGATGGTAGATTTTGGTAGATTAGATAGATTATGCTAATCTTATCCAGGAAGACATAATTTAAATGATATACATATTCAAATTTGGTGGAGTCGATTGCATATTTGATTTGGTGATGGAATTAGCGCACTAATTTTTCGTTTGTGGGTGTCCGTAATAGTCTCGACAATTGCCAATTGAGTTTTTTGGAAAGTGTATTTGTAGTTCCATTAACGTTTGGTTGATTATGTTGATACCCTATTAGTTTTGAGTCAATTCTTCTTGCATTACCAAAAATTGTTCTTTAATTGATGGCGTGATTTTGTTGAGTACATTTGCTGTTGTTTCAACAATCGATGTTTGTTGTTTGGACAACTCTTTGCCTTTTTGATGTTCTCTTCGATATATTCTGCATAATTTTGGTCAAGAATACCGAAAAGCTTATTCGCTACTTCCAATGAAATCAAATGGGGAACGTTTTTTACGAATTGCTATACTATTCCTGTATTTCAAAATCTCGTTTGAGATTTCTGACTCCTGTAACTGATGTTCCAGTTGTGTTATAATAGGGTTGCAAATGAAGTTTGAACATTGTTGTAATATTTCACATTTTCGTTTCAATTGGTTAACACTCTCCTTAAGACCTTGATATTCTTGCCAATAGTTGGACATGTTAGTATGAGCAAAGAAGTTCCAATCGCGGTGATTAAATTAGATTTCCCTAGATCCTCAAAGTATATACAAGGGTTGTCATTGAAAGTTTGAACCTCTATTACATTTTGTGTTGTTGTTTGAGCCAATGTCGCTGCAATTAATAATAAATCCATTAAAAGTGATTTTAATGGATTTATCTTTACCTTTGCATTCGATGAAGGTTGTATATGTTTTCGTTTTAAGGTTGAGTTGCTATTGTTAATACTGGCATTTTGGATCGTTAGAAACCTGCCTCGTGGAGCTCGTGGAGCTTTCCGCTTATAGGGAATGTTCTTAAGTGAGATGTTCTGGAATTAGACAGATAGTGATAGATTTTTGCGATGGATCTTCTAATTTCTCCTGTTGGTGTTATGATATCCACTACTCGGGATATTTTGTCTTGCTCTGGAATCGTGTTTATAACTCTGCCCTTTATCCATTTCAAGGGTGGCAAATTATTTTCTTTTATGAGTACGAGAGTACCTGGCTTAATGTCTTTTTGGGGGTACTTCCATTTATATCGTTATTGGAGTTCATGAAGGTATTCGTTGCTCCACCTACGCCAAAACTCTCGTTGTATAGATGTCACCAAATTCCAGCGGGCTACGTGGGTGATATTTGCTGTTCTGTTATCTGGATCAACGATAGTGGTAAGTGGCGCATCAATTCAAAAGTGTCCTTCTATATTATTTGGATCTGATGACATCGGAGTTAATGGTCTTTAGTTTAGTACAGCTTCTATTTGCGCTAGTCCGGCACTCAGTTCCTCTTGCTTTTAATGGACGTTGTTCTTTCATTGAGTTTATTCCGAGCTCCAATAAAATTTGTGGCGTTGTGACTAGACATCCATGACGTGCAACAAATCTTTTTAGTGACCCGATGAATGCTTGTGTTGTCAAGTCCGTCACTAATTCCAGGTGTACAACCTTTAAAGCGAAACATATGAAAACTGCTACATATGCTTTTATTGGTTGTTTGCCCCGTACTCTGTAGTGCATGTTGACTGGACCCAGAAAGTCTACTCCGACGCTTGAAAATTGTCTTGACGGCTGAATTCTTTCCGGTGGTAAGTTTCCCATTAGTTGTTCAATACTTTTAGGTTTCGCCCGGAAACAACGGATGCATTTATGTACAATTGTATGGGCGAGTTGCTTTCCTCTCACAATCCAGTAATGTTGTCTTGACGCAGCTTGTGGCTGAGCCTGCATACAATTATAATGCAGTTGTGTAATTAATAATCTCACAACAGCATGAGAGTTTGAGAGAATTATTTGATATTTGGCTTCATATGGAAGGTCTGAAGCTTCCAATCGCCCTCCTACTCTTATGATGTTTTTGTAATCGAGGAATGGTGACAAAGCCTAAATAGGCTTTTGTCCGTCACCTGTCCCGATTTTTTGAGAGACTTTATTTCATCTGAGAAAGTTGACATATGTAGGTATTTCATTATAACTATCTTCGCAGCCTTTAGTTCTTGTATTTAGAGAACATTGTACAGAAGCCTACAATTCTTTGCCCCCTTAAGATTACCAATGAAGCATGTTATGTATGCTGTGACTCTCTGTAGCATTGGAAAGGAATTTCGATGATTGATTCGCTCAAGAAATTTTTTAGGTTGTGGTCCCTATAGTTAATACTCATGCCGATTATGGAATCCGGCGCATCGACTGCGGAGGGAGTAACACGCATCCGCAATCGAAGTTCAACCCTATTATGAAATCCGTCCGCAAAACATCCCTATCGACCCCTTCTTTAATCAGCTGTCAATTTAGATTTTTTTGATTCAATTATTCCGAAGAATAGTCATTTACAGAGTGAATTAAAATATGGAGTCAAGTGGCCTTTTAATGTATTCAGAAAAGCAAGAAAATTATTATCAAGAAATTCGTTATAAAATTAGAAGTATGGCGAAAGATATGTAAACGAAGTAGACGAAGTTCTTTTGTAATCAACCTTCATTTATGCCCCCTTCTTTCAGATTTGTAAAATGCTTCAGGCTGACTAAGGCAGAACTAAGATATGTTACATTGACGAAAATACTGCCACCTATGTTAAGATCTGCATCCATCTTTTCGGAACATAAGTTCGCAGCATGTTTAGAGATGGATGAGAATGGATATCGGACCAGTACGGTTGACAGTTGTTTTAGTTGTTCTTTCCAAGTGTAGCTATTAGACGAATATTTATGTCCAATGGAAATAAATTAAAGCATGAGCAAAAAAACGAGAAGCAAATTATATTTGTATGAATCAAGGATAATTTTCATTTGTTTCTGGCTCTAAAATTTACTTCCGTTGCAACCACACATCCTTTTTTCCTCCAAATCCGGCCGGATTCCATTGTGTTGGCATGAATACTCAGAGTACCAAGATTTTTCGTGTATATGCGATTCGGTCAACCTTTCTTACGTTTCACCCCCTTGCCTTCAAGAAGCAAACCATTAGTGGCAAATTTAATTTCGACAGCAAGCTTTCCCATCTTGTTGGCAAGAAGGGTGAGACTTACCCAAAGATGGAAAAGCTTGCTATTGGATTGTAGCTCGAATAAAAATACCCCATTCAACCTTGTCTAACTGATAACACTTATGTCATATTCATGAAGAGTCTTCCCCCGCATTCTGGTAATACATTGTAATGTTCTTTGATGACGAAGATGAGGACAAAGGAGAATGAAAACAAGCCTGCGTCTTATATAACTGCATTGGGCACTCTCTCGTTTTCTGAAGGAAAAATACGAAATTCTCATATACGCACATTCATTAGCCAGTTTGCAGCTTTCATAGCATCGTTGATAATACAGGCAGGTACACCGAGACGAAAGTTTATGTATTTGACAATGACAGATCCGCATCTCTTTTGTAGAGAGGGAAACATGAGAGCAAATTTGTTGAGATGTTGAGTTTTTTTGATGCATAAAGTACAATGGAATCAACTTTTGTTGTGGTCATAAATCAACTGTTAGAGATATCCAACACCCTCGTCTCTTGCCAAGAAGCCCTTTTGAGCAGCTTGTTGTTTTTATAGTGTCTCTGAATACATGAAAGCCGTTTAGAGCAGCTGAAATGTTTCCCCTCCTTGGGAGCAATTATTTCCAAAAAAACGTCTTTCTCTGCGCGTTATTTCGAACCACTAGTTTCCACCACCAAAAATAGGAGGAGCAATTGTGTTCAGTGGTATGTTTATACCACGTGAAGAATATTGGGATACAAATCATTGACACGCTACATTTGAACTCAAATATATTGCAACAAAATAAGTGTAATATGATATGGTCTTTAAATTCAGTTTGTAAAAAATTATTAACAGGTCATACCAATGTCATGACAATGATATATAAATTCTTAAAATTCACACAAACATATGAGTACATATGTTTTTTCTTTTGACTTATGAAGTACTAGATTTCGTAAACGGCTTTCCCCGAGTTTGTTTCTCCAATCGGTACTTTACCCGTAGTGAGAATATAGTTTTGAGACGTAGAAAAAAAATAATGGTTGTACCAAAGTAAAATATGAAAAAATGTGTGCGTATATATGGAAGTTACAACACACTGGGGGATGGTTGATATCCACATCTATGCAAATTGAAATGGTTTCATACCGGATTGACGCAACCACCACCAAAATTTTGAGATCGGAGCCTTTGTCGGTCAGACACAAAAACTTTCTGCTCTGAAAATAACAAAATTGACTTGAATTATATCGTATTGCCATTTAAACATTACATATTTATCGACTTCTTAATACTTAACACTTCTTATTTTTCAACTTAATATAAAATTATGGTATCCCAAAAGAAGTTATTATTTGAAGCATTTTAGTTCTTGACTTTTATCACACACATATATTGTGCACTATTTTTGGTGGTTTATTGTGCACAATTTCGTTAATTTGGTCCATTTCGTCGCTAAGGCGATTATATCGGTTATAATTTTTATTGGTGTCCATTTTGGGTCTTAGTCTTTTTTCAGAGTACAATGAAAAGTCTCCTTAATCCGGGTATCAAGAGCGCTTACCAATTTTGATAATTGGTAATACGAAGAAACTCAGGAAGAAAAAACAATGCGAGATATATTACACAATAACACGCCGGTAAAGGGTTCGATACAGGAGGGCATGGGCCTGTGCATCCAAGGTAAAGTTGTTGATTGCTCTCAACTTGGCGAGATGCCAGCAACGATCCCTGTAATTGCACGGGTCAAGTTGGCATACAGACTCCTCGCGGCGCCCACTGGATAACCTCTACTGCAGCCGCTTAGAGGTGAAAAAATGTATGCAGTATGAGGGTTAACTTCCCCACCGTGTAAAACATAAGCCTATAAGGCTGACTTCACCGCCATCCAGGAGGTGCGATGGGATGGGCCGGGCAAAAAGAGGATGAAAAACTGCGACATATATTACGGCGATTGCTACAAAGAGCGAAGGCAGCACTTGGTTGTATGTGTTTTGGTGTTCGAGGCAGAGTTAAGCAAGAAGTCTTAAGCTTTAGATACATAAGCGCCTCACAACAATCCGCATCAAGGCAAAATTCGGCAACATCAGCCTAATTTGCGTCCACGCCCAACGGAGAACAAAGACGATGATAGCAAGGATGACTTCTATGATCTCATACAAAGAACATACAATCGCAATCGACCGGTTGGAACTTTTCCGATCGAGTCTCCCTGAAGCTCTCAGAGAGTTTAACCCTGCCAAGCAAAACAATCGACGAACAGTGGAACCGTTGTCAAAACGCCATCAGAGAAGCTGCCTCTGATGTGTTGGGTTTTAAAAAGCCATCAAGAAAAAACCCATGGTTTGATAATGAGTGTCAGCAGGCGCATTCAGCGATGATAGCAGCATATAAGTCGAAGGACGAGAGCGGTTCGTGAGCTCTACGAACTTAAAAGAAGGGAAGAGTACCGGCTTCTCAAAAAGAAATAGAAGGAGCATGAGAAGCGCGCGATCTCGATGGTGGTGGAAACAACTATTCAAAGGGTGAAAACATCGGAAAGAAGCCTGTCGGATCGAAGACGGACAACTCGTAGTAGATTCGCAGTCGATACTAAGAATCTGGGAGGATCACTTCTGCAGACTGTTTAACGGCGAAGAGTACACCAATACCGCTGTCAGGAAGAATGTTTCACTCCACGCAACGGACGACGATAGAGGTCCGTCCCCCCAATCTAGACGAAGTCAAAGTAGCGATATCGAGACTGAAGTCGAACAAAGCTGCTGGAGCTGACGGATTGTCCGCAGAACTGTTTAAAGCAGCTAGAGATGATCTGGTTGGGCGCATGCACCAGCTCATCTGTAGGATTTGGTCGGAGGAAAGTATGTCCGACGTGTGGAATCTTAGTATCGCTTGCCCGATCCACAAGAAAGAATACACTTTTGACTGCGCCAACTATCGTGGGGTAGGTCTCCTTAACATCGCAAAGCATGCCCGATGTGTGGAATCTTAGTATCGCTTGCCCGATCCACAAGAAAGAATACACTTTTGACTGCGCCAACTATCGGGGGGTAAGTCTCCTTAACATCGCAAACAAGATCATCTCTGCCGTTCTGTGTGAGCGCCTGAAACTATTGGTCAACCTCATGATATGTCCCTTTCAGTACGGTACGGGTCTGGGAAGTCCATTATCGATAAAATATTCACGTTACGGCAGATCCTCGAAAAAACCCATGAGATGCAGATCGACCCCCACTACCTATTTGTTGACTTTAAGGTCGCGCATGACAGTGTGCATAGAGACGAGCTATACAACGCCATGTCTAGTTTTGACATTCCTGCCAAACTCGTCAGGCTTCGCAGGATGAGGATGGAGAACTCACCGAGATCTTCAATGTCAAAAAAGGTTTAAGGCAGTCGACGCGCTGTCAAGTGATTTTTTTAACATTGTACTTGAGAAGGTCGTGCAAAACTCACACGCCAATACTAGAGGCACGATGTTTCAAAAGTCCGTTCAACTGCTAGCATACGCGGACGACATTGACGTGATTGTCAATGAAGCGTTTGCTTAAAATGAAACAAATAGGCGGCAAAAATGGGTTTAGCGGTGAATGAGCATATGCTCTCATCAAGAACGGACACACAACATCAACGACTCGGTCAGAACGTCACCATAGGCGGCTACACCTTCGAGGTAGTAAAGGACTTCATCTACCTTGGTTAATAGTGCGAACAACATCAGTACCGAGATTAAACGCTAAAACTCTTGCCTACCGCGGTTTCTTTGGGCTCAAGATGTAATT
Organism: Eristalis arbustorum; assembly: GCA_916610145.1. Classification (NCBI taxonomy): domain Eukaryota; kingdom Metazoa; phylum Arthropoda; class Insecta; order Diptera; family Syrphidae; genus Eristalis; species Eristalis arbustorum. The sequence continues at coordinate 70,999,925 of OU744316.1, forward strand.
GCGTAGTACAGCTCTCTCTCGTAAGAACCAAGCTCACATTATATGAGACCTTGATCATCCCTGCCCTGCTGTATGGCGCGGAAGCTTGGGCTATCTCAAGAGCGGATGAGGACGCACTTGGTCTCTTCGAGAGAAAAGTTCTGTGTTCAGTCTTTGGCCTTGTTTGTGTTAAGGGTTCCTGGAGAGGAAGATACAACCACAAATTGTACAGGCTGTACAACAGGCCATGTTGAGCGCATGGACAACACTGCTCCAGCCCGAAGAGTCTTCGACTCCGAACCAGTAGGACAACGCAATAGAGGACGACCACGAACCCCATGGCGCACTCAAGTGGAGAAGGACCTCAACCAACTTGGAGTGTGAAATTGGAGGCAGCTGGCTAAGGATCGTGCCGAGGTCCAGGTTCACCCCGGACAGTAATGCCACAAGAAGAAGACTATTTTAATTTGCCCCCCATTTCCATTACTCGCAGTTTGTGCAACTGTGTTTTAATATTAAGCTTGTTAAAATAAATTTCTTTTACGCATGTTTTAATACTATTGACTCTACTAAACTTGATGAACTTACTCACGGGCCACAAATGTTAATTTATGCGTGAAATATTACCTTTAAATAAAAAAGAATGGGTGTTTTGCAGTAGGACATTGCATTTTGGACTGGAAAGCTGAATACACCTAATTCTGTTTGTACACGGTCTTATTTTACACGGTTTTGACATAACACAGTTTGAAAATAAAATATTTTTAATTTTGTACACACACATTTAGCACGAATTAAAATTTGTTTGCTAATATTTGTTTGTCAATTTGCGAAGTATGTTCATATTACAAATTTAAGTGAATTCCCTTTTTGCGCGTACAAGCACATTCACTGGTCAAAGCAAATGTAAATAGCACAAATTTATAGGTATTTCCCTTTTGTGCATACAAGCTAATTCACTGGTCAAAGTAAATATAAATGTTCTCAAAAAATCCTTGCTTTTCACTTTATTGAACAGGTTTTAGCATATCCTGCACCATTCTAGGTGCGTTTTCACACAGTAGCATCCACTGTACCATTTGTTGAACTGGTCAAATTTTACCAATATACATCATAGAATCAGGCTCATTGCAGCATGCGCAAGAGGATGATATTGGATTCTTAGATACAATTTTAATCCATTTAAAGACTTTTTAAAAGAATATGTTAAATTCCGGAGGCACAACAAATAAAAACAAGTTAAGCTTCAATGGTCAACTAACAAGAAAACAAAGACTTTATTTCACCCTAGGCATAAGAAAGAAAAAACGTATATTGCTTGCGTTTTATTTTTTAAATGCACTTTAAAAAAGGTCTAACCGCCTCGATCTTTCCAATTCAACTGAAGAAATCCTTAAAGGAAATTCGTTTTATCTCCCGTCCAATTAAAATATATATTTCAAATGTGTAGATTCATCGCAGCCCCATGCACAAGCTCGACGTGTTGTCACGCAGAGGGTGGTTATTCATATTCAACATTCTCCCCCCCGGCATGATGGCAACTCTCTGGAGAATTCTCACCATCCTTTGGAACCTGCTGAATGTCCATAACAGCCAGGTCGCATGTATACACCCGTAGATGTCTTGGCTGTAGCTTTTCTTGCTTACTAGTAAACTACTATGAAGACTTCTACAACTATGCCCTTTGTCCAACAGTTCCAGGTAGGCACTCATCTGCAATGATGACGACATCTCTCAGGTTTGACGCTTTAGAAGGTTCAAACTATTGGCTCCTTTTCGTGAGTGGGCAAATACTAGTGCACCCATTGTCACCAAAAAATACTATCCAGTTTTTTCGCAGAATGCTATCTTTGTTATCCAATATTTCTGACGGCTTGCTACCATTCGCTGATCCCAAGAGGAAGGGGTTCGGTGTCAACGCTTTATCTTCTTCGGTTTCCAAAGAAACGTATGTTAGAGTCTCGAATTGTTGATTGCCTTGACTTCTATAATATAGGCTTGCTTGAATGTCTCTCCATTAAGCAACTCGGAAGTTCGATCCGTTATCGGAATAGAAAACCTTCGGTGTACCACGTCGTGGCATAAAGTACTGACGCACATAATACTCGCATACGGTGATGGACTGTAAGTCACCTCCAGACGCACAGCCTTGATGGTCAAGCCCGTGAATAATACGACCCACAGTTTCTCGGATCTTCTTTGGGCTGAAGTAGTCCACCCCCACGTGAGTTATCGGTCGTGGACACATCGAATTTGCCAGTCTCTGCTGGCAACGAACACACTTCCGTGTGAGGCTCCGCAAGGCAGAGCGCAAACTCGGGTCCAAAAATGTCCAAAAAATGTAGTAGCATAGGCCGTCGTAGTCTACGTAGCCTGCTCCATCGATTATGCGTTTCATGCTATTCACGCCATCGGAATCCACAAACAAGGGACATTTATGAAGCAAGCTTAATCCTCTAATTCTACCGCCACCCTTTAGAATTGACAGATTCTAGGCGTAAAATAGACTGCATTATGTTAGTAATTCGCAGTTGCGCTGTCTTAAGTTCCAATGAATTGCGAGAACCAATGCACCTTAACTGCCCTTTGGCCATCGTCTTTGAGTTGTTTATGAAGCGTAGTACCCATGTGAATGTCCCTTGTAGACGAAACCAGGAGAAAAATCTCTCGATCTCTATCAAACGCTGTCGCGCAACATGGCTTAAGAGCTAGAACCTCGGTCTTAACTTTTCTTGGAAATCCGCTGTAAAAGACTGCAGAGACTTGGTGTCACCACGCCAGTATTCCTCAGCACTGTTTAAAAACGATCGACCTTTAAACCACCTTTTTATAGATGAAAACGATTGCATGTTCTTAAACTTAGTGGCTTCGTCAGCCACGATTTTTTTTCGGGAACCCAGCGCCTTCCGTTTAGTTTGGAACCTACCAGTACTTCTCCCATCCTATACATGACTTACTGATTATATCTCTTCGGATTAGCTCCAAGCCCTAGCAGCACAGTTCGAAAATCAAGCCAGAAATTCTCAACATTAAGATATTTTAAAGTTCACGTTTGGAAAAGGCTAAGATGTCTGGTTCGATCTTCTACCATATGCCAAGCACCTTCACCACTTCACCGTCACTGCTGCCGACCAAGGTTTGTTTACCATATTCAGTATATATATAATAACAGATCCGGTTCTAAGTAGAGAGTTTAGTGAAACACCGCTTACAATGGACCCAATCTACCTAAATGCACATTATCTGGCTTGTTTGGTAAACGGTAAATTTGTGTGCTATCGGCAATCCTCAGCAGAATTGTGTAATTTCTGGATTGCCATGGCAATCGGTAGAATAGTGGTTGCACTGAGGGTTCCAATGTGTGAATTTAGATATTCGAAATTTAGATGAACGTATTGTTTTGATGTAAACGCAACATTTTGGCTTATACGTCAAATTTTAGATACAATTTGAGCAAATTGTTGCTCAAGAATTGTACGTCAACTGCTTCTTCAGTATAATTTTGACTTATGTGCATAAAAAATTAAAGGCTTTTTAATCTTATGGACGCACGTCATTAGAGACTAAATATAAATAGCGTTATTTGGAAAACATTTCAGTAGGCTTTATTCATTAATGGAAGTTTTACGTACAGGTAGAAGGCAGACAGTCAACTGAGGGGAATATAAGAGCAGAGTTTGCTCAATGATCTAAGCTGGGACCATGGCTATACAACTTCCTCACATCAGACCTACCGCATCCTGCCGATACATTATATGTTGTGTATTCGAAGTAAAAAATTACAACTACTACACCAAACGGGATATCCGAATAAATGCGGAGAAATAGGTATCCATATTCTTTAGAAGACCATCCGGGTATAGATGCATCATCAGAGATCACTTACAGAATTTCGGGACATCAAGATTGTGCAGACAGACAAGGTGAAGTATCTCCCAACCACTAGAAGCTGTTTCTCAAAAAGGCCAGTTTAGAAATTGGTCGCATCTAAATTGGTCATCTTCGAAAACAAAATGGAGTACGCGATAAGATAAAGTTCCTACTCTCTAAGCAACTCATTCGGCCACACATAGCGTCTGGGTTCCCTCTATGGCATACCGTCTGAAAAACCAGCATGGGAAAGCTTTCGATCTTCGAGGGGAACATACCCCGAATATGTATTTAATATCGATAACTTGTGAGGGTGCACAAGTTGAATCTGATATAACACCTCCCCCTTTAGAGTCTCCTTCGGGTGATTCTAATTGTGAAGACTGTCATTCTTAATGAGTGGGGGTAAAATCCTCTCCGAGAGCAGCAATATAAAGGGTGATTTTTTAGCTATTATCTTTTCGGCAATACTGGTTTAAATAGCTGACACACGGTTCGTGTTTTGTTTCACTGTCAAAAATCTTCAGTTTGGTCTATAATATAACCATGAAACGTCTTACAAGCAAACAACACTTGCAAATTATTGAATTTTATTATCAAAATACGTGCTCTGTTAAGAAAGTTCATCGCGCGCTTCTTCCACTGTATGACATAGCTCATTTGTGGCCCAACGGGTACGTAAATAAGCAGAATTGTCGATTTTGTAGTGAATTGCAGCCAGAAGCATTGCAAGAACTACCGATGTATCCAGACAAATTCACAGTTTGAGGCGGGTTTATGAACTGGTGGCATCATTGGACCGTATTTCGTCAAAGATGATTGTAACGTAACTGTGAATGGTGAGCGCTACCGTGAGATGATATCCAACATTTGTTTTGCCCAAAATGCAAGAGCTTGACTTGCATGACATGTGGTTTCAACAAGACCGTGCCACACGCCATACAGCACGCGCAACTATCGACTTATTGAGAGGCGAGTTCGGTGAGCATTTTATTTCATGTTCGGGACCGGGCAATTTGCCGCAAAGGTCGTGCGATTTAACGCCTTTTGACCATTTTTTGTGGGGCTATGTTAAAGCTCATGTCTATACAGACAAGCCCGCTTCATTTGACGCATTGGAAGACAACATTGAAGCACATACGCCAAAATTGGACTCAGTGGATGGACCATTTGAGGCGCAGTCAAGGCAACATTTGCAAGAAATAATCTTCAAACATTAAATTATATAAACCGTACTATCGATTCAAATAAGGATTTCGTGTTTTTTTGTTTTAAACTTTCCTATATATAAAATCACCCTTTGTAAGGAAAGTACGGGAACGCATTGTGTAACTTACTTTCATTTTTTAAAAGCTTTTTGCATTCTTGATGACGTCAGAGGTACCATATATCAATAATTACAGCAAAACATGCAAATTAAAAAGCAGAAATTTCTTGCAATTTCATTTGGTTTTCATTCTTACGAACTACAAGCTCAACAATATCAAAAAAGAAAATACTTAAAATAATTCAAAACGTTTGAATAACAGCCAAAATATACTCGATTTTTTTCACACATCAGTTGATTTGACAGAAAACTAACAAGCTTTTTTACTCTCGCGATAGAGCGCTCATTTGACATACCCATATTTTTATCGTACTGGAAAAGACTTTCACAGAATTGTGTTGTGATTGTATTAGTTATTAATACTCAATGTCTGTAGACTGTGATTTCATATGGTACATTATTTATTGTAATTAGACAATTGTTCGGCTTTAAAATATATGTGGTTTCTAAAACAAGGTTTTGTTTATTACAGTTTTGTTTTCAATTTTGTTCCCTTAGGTTAATAACAATAATGCGATTCATTCCTACAGTTTTTACAAATTCTTTTGTGTTTTTTTACATTTATACAATTAGTCATGTTTTAATTTAATATGTTGCTTATGCATTCATTTTTTATTTCAGTTAAATCTTTCATTTTTTTTTGGTTGGAAAGCATATTTTTGCATATTTATTTGATATAAAATGAATTTGTATTTCTTAACCACTTTTCTTTGGAATAGGATCAATTTGCATTTATTTGTATGGGTCTTCTCTTAATCTTGGTGTTGTTATGACAAATATAATGTTCACTTTATATAAATCAGGTTTTTTTAATTGTTATATTCGTGTCGTATGTGTTAGTTTCTTCTACGGTCAAAATATTTGTATTTAGTACTCCAAGTCTGGAAGTCATAATTATTTTTTTAATTTTTTGTATGTCAATCAATATTTTCTCGTAATTAAATTTCATACATTAGTTTTACTATGACCGTTTTTTTAATTATTTTTGAATGTTCTTCGATTACTGTGTTATCATTATTTTCCATAGTTCCAACTATGTGTACTATGTGTAATATGCAGGGTCTCAGAAGTCTTTCATATACTTAAGATTTTCTTAGATATACTATAGTTCTCTTCAAATGTTCGTTTCACGTTTCTTTTAATGAGCTCTATATTTTTCTCATATGCTGTCAAATCATCCAATTAATTTGATGTCCTTTATCATGGTGATTCATTCATTTTTATACTATTAAATGTATTAGAGCAAAACCAGGTATATTATGGACCTAGGTAAAACTAAGGTTTATTATTTCTAATCCCGCTTGTACTTGGTTGATAGTCAATTGTCATTAAAATTATAAGTATTTTCCGCATTATCACCATATATATGTTATTTGATTTTGTATCTTCGGGAGGCCTAGAATTTGATAGATTTATTTGCTGGTTTTTTTCTTCATGGCCTGTGAAGAATGTGATTGGGGGTTTTTAAACCTGTTCCCCTTTTCTAGTTTTGTTAATAACTCTTACCTTTTTGGAGCCCATTTGTTTTTAATTTTTTCCTATTCTACTATTTTAACACAATGTCCATCTATTTTAACATTTTTTTGGTTAGGGTTTATTTAATTTAGTACTTTAGTTTTGTTTTTATGATTAATTTCGCTAACGGATTCTCCCGCGGTCAATCCGTTCCAGTCTTCTTTTAAATTGTGTACTTGAAATTCACAATCAGTTTTTACTGATAGAGCAAATTTAGTTTTTGGGGTTACGACGCTTTTAGTTGCGAGTGCTGGATTTCCTGCCTTTACGTGAATATTGTTCACGCAGAAGGCTATTAGTTGCTCTAGTGTCAATTGCAAGTCTTACGATAACATTTCACTTTATTCCTCATTGCTAAACTCCACTCCACTTCTATAAAACTATGAGGAAGAAATTTTGTGAGGTTGAGTGCAAAAAATTTGCTTCCGTTTGGATTTTTCCTAAATACATGTGCTCGCCGTTTTGGAAGAAACTGACTACGATTACTTCTGTTATTATCATTTCATTTCATGTTAATACATTTTTATTAATAATTCATAATAAGCTTAAGTACTAGACAAAAATGCTTAAAACTAGTTGGACGTACAATTTTGCTATTTCTCTGTTATTATTATGATCGTTCTGTACTAGCCTCCGACGTGTACACTTGCCTGCGGGTGCAATACGCGAGTGCGTGCAAAAAAAAAAACAAGAAAACTACAAACTGCCGCGGTCCGTCCCACCCACAATATGCATCGCGAGTGCGGTGACATATAGAAATAACACAAAAACAAAAAACAAACATTACATTGATTGTCGTTAGGAATTTTTAATTTAGTCGGAGTTTGTTTTTTGGTATCACCGCCTTATAATCTATGGGAAGTCTTAGAGTTGATGTGAGTAATGTTCGCGGTCTCAGAACGAATCTCTTTGCTGTGTATGTCCACTTATCCCAGCCGTCTTGGAGCTAAGGTAGGTGACACAGGTAGGTGAAAGGACCGAATTATAGGATTTGAACTTGCCTGGATATAATTCTTAGTCCCGCTTTTTTTATACACCACGATCTCGCCATCTACGCGCGTAGTGATGTAGCATATCAACTTCAACCACAATACGGCTTCTATTCCAATCCGGAATTTAATTTTTTGTGGTTAAAATTCCATGTCCGTAAGCATTTAATAAACTACTGCTTTATTAACAGAAGTCCAAACCTGGATAGCTTCCATTCGTGAGAGAACAATAGCGCACGCACAACACAAGTTGTTGCTGAGAAGCTAGGCCTTGGCGCCCTACGGGCTGTAGCGCCACCCATATTATTTATAAACTTGGATAGCAGTTCAACTTTTGACGAATTTGATGCGCTGTCTATTGATTTGGTTCTATTTCAAGTATTGTTTCCCTGTATCCTCACACTGACACACAATCACACAATTCTAATTGGCTTCGACAGACAATACCCGAAGGAAGGTACGTTGAAATCTTTGCTGAGGTAAACAACCTGACCCAGCTTGTAAATGAGCCCACACGAATACCTGAGATTGCAGATCATTCCGAGAATACACTGGACCTGTTTCTCACCTCACATTCTGTTGACATATCGTCGCCTTTAAGCTCGTCACACAACTGTGTCGTATCAGCAATTAGCTGATCGTAGTCGCCACAAACAGTTAGAGAACATATTCCGAAAACAACAGTATGCTTCTATGAGAAAGCCAATTGGAGCGGACTCAACGACTTCTTTAGGAATCTTAACTGGTCACTATGCTTACTTGATAGTGACATCCGAGAGAGAGTTGACTTTCCGGTTATACAAAGCCAACCCTTCTGAGGAAAACTGGCATAAGTTTAAACGTGAACAGAAGTTGAGGCAAAATATGCTACAATGTCCTAAGGGCAAGAAAAACTCTTGGTTATTTATCAAAATATAAACAATTCCGCCTCGTCCTCAATTCCCACGCTCATTTAAAATGACATTCCAGCTGTCAGCTCTTTAGACAAAGCCAATCTGATTGCGGCGCATATTGCAGCCAGCTCAACACTGCCAGATTGCAGTTTATCCCCGCATGTACTCGACAGTGTTGGTTTCACTATGAAACAAATTCACTTCCGCACTCGCAAGAGTACTTAAAGATCTCAACGTGCTGGCCCGGATGGTATTTCCCCAATACTTCTGAAGAGTTGTTCTTCTTCGCTGGTAATACCACTGCGTAAGCTTTTCTATGTATCCTACCCTTCAGGTCTCCTTCCGAGTCACTTGTTTGTAAGGTGATGGAAACGCTTATAAATCGTCAGCTTACGAAATATCTTGAATTGCGGAAGCTTCTTAATGACCGATAGTATGGCTTCCGCAGCAACAGGTTCACTGGTGATTTGATAGCTTATCTCACCGAAAAGTGGAACCAATCTTTGCAAAATGCAGGCGAAAGCAAGATAGTTGCGCTTGATATTTCTAAAGCATTTGACAGAGTTTTGTATCAAGATCTTTTGTCGAAAATACGTGCTTATGGTGTTGATGAGTCTATGCTTCTATGGATTAAAAACTGCCTTTCCAACGGTTCAATCCTAGTTTTGGATGGGTTCAAGTCTGATATCCACGAAATAAATGCTGGTGTCCCCAAAGGCTCTGTTCTCCTTTCGACATTCTTTCTCATTTTTATAAATGATTTTCTGTCTGCCACTTCTAATCCAATCCACTCCTTCGCTGATGACAGCACCCTCACTTTTTCATATTCGCTCTTGGCCTTCCGACGTAGTGTTGGAAAAGCAACGTATGTCAAGCACATTGAATTCCGATCTGGACAGCATAATAAACTGGGGTACTAGCAACAGAGTGGAATTCAATGCTTCCAGAACTCAATGCTGGCAATAGCCATTATCTATAAATGGCGCTTGTGTCGACGAACCTGACAAACTTTCCATCCTTGGAGGTCATCAAAAATGCTGCGAAATGTTTAGGTTTCTTTAATCGATGTAAGAAATAATTCATTCGCTTTTAATGTGGCTTTAATCTATAAGCCCTAAGCTTGAGTACAACGTTCATATCTGGTCTGATGCCACCAAGAAACACCGTTTCGGTTGCCAGTTATTATAGTTTTCGTTCTTATTATTATTGAATGTGTTATTTTCTTCTCGAGGTCTTGGCTCGAACTTACTCCGCCTATCCTTGTGATGTAGACGAGTAATAAATCCTGTAAGATTAAGTTCATGAAGTCGTCAATGGTATTTGGCTTTAGAGCATAGAGGATTGTCCTGATATGTACTGGCAATTGATCCTTAAAAATATTTATTTCTACTTCATTATTTTTTGGAATATCAGAAATATTACTATTAGATATAATAATGAGGAGTTTTATAGTAAAGTCTGTATAATGTCATCGACATTTTGTATAAATATTACTAAATCTTTTGTTCTTCCGTCTAAAGTTTGGAGACGTTCAATATATTTGAAGAGGCTAAATTCTTAACATCTCAAGTTATAATTAATACCTATCTCTGGTGGTGCGGCTGCTGCTGCTTCCATGCTAATTAAGCTCTCGGCGATTGTTAAATGAGTTGAGTCTTTGCTTATGCCACCGATCAGGTTTGATACGATCGATGATATTTTTCATATAATTCCGCATACGATCACGTTGCGGCTTGTATTTCGAAATGATTCCAATTTATTTGAAATTATTTCCTTCCTCTTTTGAATGTTAGTTCACTAACAAACTATGCGATTTTGAAATTATTTCCTCTGTATGGGGTTTTGTATCATTTTCCATATAGAACGTACAACATATCTTGTGGGGGTGCACAAATGAGATCTGATATAACATATGTACATGAGCGCAATAAAGGAGGTTTCAAATGTTGAATTGGTTAAATTTTTGACCATGAAAGATCTTTGATAATGCTTTTCCATTATCCAAGAGCAGTTCTTTCTCGATAAAATTGTAATTAAAAATTCTAGAATCATACATTTATGTTCAAGACACGAATCATCAGATCGAAACCAATACGGTGAAAATAATTGTTGCCCTTATGTACTTATATCCTGTTCTGCGGACTATTACAATATATACAGATATTAAAGAATAAGCCGATGGAACATTTAAATTTCCAACATCACTGTCATGCTTATACTTGTTCTGAAATATAAATACCTCTGATGGCACGATAGTATTTCACTAGTTTTTCTAATTCTTACGCAACAATCATCACAATTAGCATTTCAAAGGATCTTTCACTAGTTTTTCTAATTCTTACGCAACAATCATCACAATTAGCATTTCAAAGGATCTTGAATGCTTAATATCCCCAAAACTATCGCACGGAATAAACATCGATACTGATTCGTTCGAGGCATTGCTGAAATTGTCTTCGAGAACAAATTCTGGATATGCTAATTATTATCAACTACAGAATTCTCTTCTCTGAAATTTTGTTCTGGTACCTCACCCGAATAAAATATGCTGTTCTAGGATATGGTCACATTATGCATCTTCTTCACAGTTGGCTTAAAAAGTAGACTTTACAATGGTCGATTACCCGATCTTGGCGATTTGAATTCTGAAAAAGATGGATTGTTGCCATTGCCTTTTTGTCGGACAATTGAAAATACATTTCTTAAGGTTAAGCTGTTTGTCTAAAAAAGTGCCATTCGATAGCTGTAAGAAACCATTTAATGACTGTTTCATTCCATATATTAAGTATACAAATTGGGACATGTTTATAAAATTCCATTCAGCCAAATATATATATAATAATATTTCATATAACTCTCATTTTTTCAAAACTGTTTGGCAGTGAGTGCAGACGTTTTAATTTTGAACACATCTCTTTTTTCATTTTCTTAAAGTGTGTATAGTTTACAGCAATTTTAAAACTAACTATTCCGCTACGAGTATAGAGATTAGATTTTAATAGTATAGAATTTATCAAAGGTATTATTTAATACGGGAAATCATAAAAGCGGTATATTTACAATGAAATAACATATATACCCGAAATCGTCAATTTAATCCAATTTTTCGTCGCAGTCGCAGTTCCCTACGAATAGCAAAAAACATAAAAACTAGCGCAAGCTAACCAAACGATGACACTTGCACCGCCATGTTTAAACAGGAAGGTAAATATTCTGTGTTGGACTTACGTATTGTCGGGAACCAGTTCCTCCAAACAGGACAATTTCGTCCATCGAAATAATATGACAGCATTTTGCAGCAAGCCAATCGGTATGTTTTCTGGCATATTTGATCCGAGCGTGCAGATGCTTATTTGTCAATAGTGGGACCTTGCATGGGCTTTTGTGAATCGTTACATTAAATTTACGGAAGTGAATCTTGTCTGCGTAAAGCATTGGCAATTGCCTAGACACCACACCGAAGTGAGAGCTCTTGTTTTTTTCCAAAATTGAGTGCTTTCCACGGCCGACTACGATCAATTTTTGGGAAAAAATAATTTTATCTTTAATAAACCTAAAATACTGTTATAATGACAAAAGCTGTTTGTCGCCTTACTTCTTGACCCAGTAAGCATAGATTAAACTATTTTCTGCAAAATACTCCTTGTATTTTGAGCAGCATTTTTCTTTTCGCAGTTACTTCCTTGAATAAAATCCTCGACCACGCAATCCCAGATACGCATTTTTTTACTGATTTCGCTTGCAAAGTACCGTAAGAATATTTACTGAAAATGTTTGCAGTTTACATGAAGACGTTTTTGCCAGGGAAGAATTTTTCGTACGCAGCCACGCCGTTCAACTCAACCAAATGTCATGACATTCACATCATTGGAAACGTAATCTGGCGTAGATGTGTAGAATGTAGAATGTATTTTTTGTCGACCGGTTGATTGCAACCGTTAATTAGGAATTGGAAATCCCGGCCTTTATGTTTGTTATGAACAAAATTCCCCCCGAACTTGCCACTATTGGGAAGCCAGACAATACTAACAAGGTTCGAAAGGAGACGAAGAAATGTCTACTTATTATTAAGAACTTTCCAATTGGAAATGTCAATGCATGTATGTACTATATGTGTATTGAGATTTTAATTTTTATTTAATGTCTTATTTTAAATTAATGTCTTAATACATACATAATAAGTCAATTCGCATAGCTAATTCAATCATCAATGAATATATGCATCAATGAATCTGCAGAAAATCTTCAACTGATGATCAGCCCTCTACTATTGATATTTAGTCAATAAAATATGTCAAATCGAGTTGATAAGCCGAGTCAACCCCAGTTACGTAGATCTGAGTTGAATTTATGGCAAACCGATTTGCTAAAACAAAACTGAAACGAATAAATAAACACTCAACATCAAATCTACAAACCAGTGCTCGAAAATAACTCTCCACTTTTTGAAAAGAAGGTACTGAATAACCGATTTGCATATTCTTCTTCTTCTTTGGCTAGTGCTACAACTCGGGATGGACGTGGGCTTCAGCCAACATGCCTCTCCAACCGGGTGTTGGAGCCACGCACGTTCAACTTATGCAGGTTACCCTTCTAGCTGCGTGCGCCACCGCGCTGTCCCACGGGCTTGGAGGCGAAAACTTTCGCATCCGGAGCATTAGTGTGCATTCGATCGACGTAGCCATCTGAGACGAGAGATTCCACCTTATTTGCCCAGATCGATGTCGCTGTACAGCCATAGAGTGTATCGTTCAGTCACCTCCTCCAAATACCATTCGTATTTGGAGGACGACGACGGGATCTGTCAAAGTTCAAGTTCAGTTTCACATCGCGCGTTTGAATTTTAATTTTTAAATATTATTTTAACATATAAAAATACATAAAAAGTTCGATCACCCAAGTGTTTTCATATTAACAAGCATATCAATTGAAAAAACAAGGTAACAATAGTGCTCCAACCCCATTAACATCAACCACTCCTATCACCTGTGTCACATAAAATACGCGAATCTTCACCCGAAGAAATACCAATTTAAGAACAGAACAACAAAAATATTTAAATCTTGTCAAAAAATGGCTATAACGCAAGCTGATTTGCAAAAAATAAAAGGCATCATAGATAGTTCACTTCAAGTCGCCATGGCCAATTTAGAAATACGAATGACCTGAACAAAATGAACAAAGAAATCGACCCGGCTGAAACAATTAAAATTAAACACAATTATTCTCTGCTGGTTCGTGGCAAAATTTTTTATTTGGATAAAAATAACATTCTAAAATACAAAAACGAAAGCGGAGAAACAACACTGCGAAATATGTTTGTAAATATCAACTTTGGAATTGTCACTACTGTCAGAGAAAACTTACTGTCAAACAGACGTCATTATGAACGGAATGTACTAGATGAACAAGGGATGGGGATGGGGCAACTAAGCAATAAATGTAATAGTTTAACTAATAATTGAGTTTTAGATGCCGTCAGCCAAATAAATAGTAATAGTTATTTTAAAATTGTATCTTATAATATTTCTGGATTAAATAATAAGCTGTTATTTGTTAGTTTCTTTAATTATGTAAGCAATGTGTACAACCATATTAAAATGTCTAAAAGATGAACATCTGTGTATCGTTCCTTATTACATAAATTGCAACAAATGGGCAGATGAATTCGAAAAGCTGTACAATACAATGCAACATCTAGCTGACAAGAGTATTCTACTGAACGGTGATTTGAACGCAAGAGTTGGAAACGCACAAACCATAACTGCACAAACTGTTACAAAACCAGCTATATCTCTTTGTGTCAGAAACTCCAAAGACATGGTTTGCAATAATATAGTTGAGTGCGAAACCTTTTCAGATCACATGCCGACTGTGGTGGAAGCCTCATGCGAATATTCAACCAGAGAAATAAATCTGAACTTACTTCCTCGACTCTGCTGGAAAAATGAACAAAAAGTTGCATACAAATGTAATTTAGACACTCTTCTTATATGTAAAGACGTGAATACCAGCTCTACAGAACTACTATCGAAACAGCTTACAGAGTTTATTCGACATTCAACACATGTTAAAAGTACTAGTCTGAACACAGCTTTTAAGCAAAAGTGGTTCGATAAAGAATGTCTTAAGGCACGCTCAAAATCACTTGCACTCCTACGAGCGTTGCGATGCTCACAAAACCATAACATATACAATTCGTATATAATAATATAATAATAATATAATATAATATGGGGCGCGCTACAGCCCATAGAGGGCCAGGGCCTAGCTTCTCAGCAACCACTCGTGTTGTGCGTGCTATTGTTCTCACACGAGTGGAAGGGACCTACAGTTTTATGCCGACTCCGAACGGCCAAGTTTGAGAAGCTTTTTCTAGACAGGAAATACTCTCTGAGCGTTGTCAGTGACTCGAAAGAGGTGGGGTCGTGAACATTTTTTCTGTCGCTCAGAGCTGGAATCGAACCTACTACGTCGAGGTTGGGATCGACGCACATACCCACAACGCCACGGGCCACCACGCTGACGATTTGCTTCAAATTAAAGTAAGAGAAGCCCAGCTGGTGGAGTCAAACAACAGACAGGTATTAATTAATACTAAAACACAAGAACAACTCAATATTCTAACAGATACGGTTAACAAGGTACTCGAGAAAGCAAAAAATAATGAAGTTGACACCGATCATTTGTTTGAAGTTTTGCTAGCCCGAAATAGGATTTTGATAACAGAGATCCATGCTTGCCATAACTTACTTACTTAAGGTGGCACTACAGTCCGGGGTGGTCCGGTGAACTGAAAGATGTCTTGACAATTCGCCAACAGATTTCTTCTTTTCAATCACATTCAATATACGTGTGACATGCTCACATACATAGCGATTTATTGTAAAGTGGTGGGATGGTAAACCCAGCGTTCTGTTGGAATCCTTGGAATCCTACTCTGACACAAGATAATGTTTATCATAAATTCCTAACCCAGAATGAAGTCGTAGACTATATCCGATATCGTTCTCCAATGTCGTAGCATCTATTGTGATCATTTCCATTAAGTTTCCAAGTCACCCTGACTGTTCTTAGCTGTCTTCTAAACAGCGGCTCTAACTCTTCCACCAGATCCATGGCTAGGCTCAAATGTGATACACTTGGGTCTAATGTTACCGTTAACCGTCTGCCTCCAATGATGCTATCGACAGTTGGGTTGTTCTCAATCCTTACGAAAAGAGACGTTGTGGGGCCGCCATTTGTGAGAGCTAGTTTACCATATACCTCTTCTGTTAGCATAGTGTCCATATCTCTTATTATTTTAATATAAACACATCCATCTTCACGTTCTCGATCAGATCCATTGAGCAGGAGAACGCAGGGTGTGCTAATCGCTCAATCTCTGCAACAGATTCTTGAAAAGACTCACTGTTGCAATTTCTAGTATTCACTGCCACACTTGCGCGAGTCCACTGTAGCGAGTCCATGATTTCGTTGTCCATCGGAAAAGCTTCTCGAATAGATTGTTGGAATTTTTCTTAAATAATATCATTTCTAGAAAAAACAAACAATGAAAATGCTATATTAGTTGAAATTATTGAATTGTTCAAAAAATAAGCACCGTTAATCTTATGGTATGGTCCTTATAGTGATTCTTCCTTAAGACATCTCTAGAAATTCAATCATTACGAAGTTTCAGTTCAGTTTTTTAATCAGATTTAAGATTAAGAATTATGGGCGATATCAAGTAGCTGTTAGTAGGATAAAAGGAAAATTGTGTGATGCGAGGTAAAGTGTAGGAGATCGTTTAGAGATATCAGATTTGATCGAAAAGTCAGTGAGTGCTGTGGTGTCTCCAGGGCATGAGGAGCACAATTAAAACGACAGGAAAAAAATGAATTCAAATAAGAAGATTGCAGGTGAGTAATTTACAGGTCGCGTTGGAAGTGTCATGAACCTCTTTGCATTATTTTTTTGTGCAATTGCATTTCAGTGGCAGAAGTTCCACCGGCCATCAAATCAGAAAAATTACAAGGTTACCAACTTACAAATTACATAAAATAGTTGAAAAAAATCAAAAGGAATCAAATATGAAGCTCTTTGCTGAAATTTCGGGATCTGTTGAATTTTCATGGTGATGATGAAGAGGATCTCAAATCCTTGGAAAAAACCTTCCTTAATTTTTCATTCTTTTCGATTTTGTTTTGTTTAGTTAGTGCTTTTTCCACTTTGTTACAATTTAGGCTTGTCAATGTTTTTCGCTTTGTCACAATTTAGGCCTGTATGTGTTTTCCACTTTGTGACGGCTTATCCTCAAATTTATCTTACTTATTTTGTTATTTTTTTTCTTCAAACCCAAATGGAACGCTGAAACAGTTATTAATGTTTACTTATATCTGTATTTCTTCTTCTTAACAACTTATATTTAGGAATAAATTGATTGATATGTAGATATTATATTAGGTACGATAAGAAGAAGAATGAGATTCGTAATAAATCGTAATGGGTTACCGTGATTAGATGAAATGTGTTGGATGGACAATGTAATTAGAAATAAACAACAAATAAACGGCGGAAGTTTAAGTGGAGCGGAGTTGAATAGACTTGTGGTTGACGTATCGCAAATGATATGTGATACAAAAATAAAAAATATGCAAATGAAAAATGAGTGGAGGGATTGACTTGAATGGGCTTGGCGTATCTGCAATGCAATAGGAGACTGAAATGAATCAAAGTAGAATTCGTGGGAACTTTTGTTTGGAACTGAATATCATAGAAATTTGGAGTCGACGTTGTGAAATAATTTAGGGCAATGTATAAATGTAGGTAGGTACGGTATATGACTAGGGAATGTGTATGTAGATAGACAGTTGTAAGGATCGCACTCTACAACACAAGTAAGAAATGGATATAAACCAACCCATTAAGAATGGTTGGGAGAAAAAATTCCAGTGCAAAATGCAGATCAAGACGTGACTTGCAAAGATTAAAATCGTAATAAGTCAATGAATCCTACGAAATTTTTCAAAATAAATTTGGGACAAAAACATGGTAAAAGAGCAATATTCTTAAGTCCCCACATATTAATGAGTTGTAAAATCGGGTTAGGTACGTGGTACCCATTGTGAAACCATCGACGGAATATAACCTCTTATACTTTTATGACGAAAAACTTTGGGAAGAGACGACGAAGTATGTAATGTAAATTAACGGACTTGAATACAAAGCTACAAATGATTTGAATATAGCAATTGAAAAAAACATATTACTTTCCACCTAAAAAATGTGATGCTTTAATAATGGTTGGAATAAGGACACCCAAAACGAATATAAGGTCCTTGACCGATGAATCTTTTTGAAGCAAGACGCAAGATCATATCTTGTGAGTAATACCTGAATATTCTCATTAAGGGCCCTCAGAGCGCGTAGAGTCACCGAGCGACTGAAAAACAGTGATGATATTCTTCCATTCTTCTCAAAAGAGATTGCTGCAACCACACGGGCATATCTCTTTTAAGTCACACCCATAAGATTTTTAGTTTAATAATATTACTCGATAAGTATTGGTGTGCATTTAAGGTCTTATTTGAAAATTCGCTCGTTTACCCAACATTTTTTTAATATTTTTGTGTTAAGTATTCAACACATTGAGTAGAGGTAAACAAACCAACAAATAGTATGTTCAGGCGGTTAATTAATTAACCTTTCTTTCTGCAACACTTGATATTAATGACTAAACAGATAATTGTATGTTTTTTGCTCAAATGTGATTAATATCTATAAAATGTACTTACACTTATGTACAGGTATAAATAAAATTTTGAAACATTTGCATTAATCACTAAAATAAGAAGTTTCTTTGCTGCTTTTCCTTTTTTACAGATATATGCTGAAAGTAACTTCCAAATTTTGGAAATTTTTTTCTGAGTTACCTTTTGTTGCAATATCTAGACAATTCTCTTCAAAATTAGGAAATTTAATTTGTTCGATTTTTTTCACTTTTGATAGTGACTTAATATGCTATATATTACATTAAATGATTAAATTGATGCAAAATATTCCTGTAAATATTACGTTACATTACATATTTATTCTCCCAATCCTACCATTAAAGTCATGTGCCAACTGAACACTTTACAACAATAGAACATAGTTGTGACCAACCTCACACGATTTTCTCACGAAAAAGTTATGAATCGGCCGCCATTTTTTGGTGAATTGACGACTCGGATGCCATTATAGGGGTGAATTGACGAATTTGTAAAAGTATAATTGAAATACTAGGGACTACCACTACTCTTACATTCTTCTCTTTTGTTGGCTAGGGGCAAAATTGGCCGAACATGGATATCTCTCTTATTTCTGCTACAATACGCTACGCCATGCTGTTGGCATATAACACCTGGGCGCATTACTTGCTATTGGATAACATGCCTAACTGTGCGTTGCAGTGCGGATATGCCAAAAGTTATTGTGCCGTGTCTAGGAGTAGGCGGCGCATTATCCGTTATCGTATTTGATATTTAATTTCGTTAACTGTATTTAAATTATAATTTACTATCCCATACTTACAGATTATATATTAATCTATCTATCAATGGGAACGTAATGAAATTACTTGTTTAATCCTCACAGGTATACGGTGACAAAGATGGCGACGGTTTCTACTGGGGAGAACTTCGAGGAAGACGTGGATACGTACCGCATAACATGGTGACTGAAGTAGATGAAATTCAAAATTTCACAGGATCTACTACAACTACAGCTCCGGTTGTAACACAGAATGTTACAACAACTCAAAGCATGAGAAATATAAGCAGAGATCGGTGGGGTGATATATATGCCAACACTCCCGTTAAGCGAATGATTGCCTTATATGATTATGACCCACAAGAATTAAGTCCCAACGTAGATGCTGAAGTGAGTATTGTCATTGTTATTTTTGCCATTGATTCGTGTATGTATACACATGCATTCATATATAAATCACAGTAGTTACGCTTGCTTAATACAATAGCAGGTAGCATTCTGTTAGTTCCAAGATTCGTAAATCCCTAAACTATGATCAAGAAGAGTAATTTTGCCAAAATCAAAATACGGACGCTAAACGGTATTTATAGGCATTATGGACTTAGAGTAATTGCAAACCACAAATACGTCTAATGAAATAAAAAAATTTCTCCTACTGTTGATAAATTAGTGTTCAGTGTAGCATATTTCTTCTCTATCAATAAAAATCAATGTTTGATTTACTTGGCAATTTAGAAGTGTGTAAGGTGCTTTAGTACCAAACATTTTTTTTGAAGCAGATTTTTTTGCATTATTGAGGTGTGTGCCCCAAAATAATGTGAGTTGATAAGATTACAGTGAAATCAGTTTTGAAAAAATGTACATGAGTAGACTTACATATTACTTATATAGTTGAGGATATATTGCACCACAAGTTGTATTGAGGTTTTAGACTCTTGTTGTCTACAGCTGGAAGAGATTTGTTCTATATTATTCTCTTAAAAACCAGTTTCCCCAAGAATCTGTGAAAGAGAGTTCTAGTCACATAATATCATATTTCTGATAACACAAATCGACATGAAATTTTGCTTGAAAGTGTTGAAGTGGAAGTTCTGTGTCAGCCTCCGACCAGTGAACTTGCTTGGACGCTGCATTACGCGTGTGCGTTAAAAAAAAAAGTAAAAATAAACAAAGTGTTGCGTTCCATCCCATCCACAGCTACATCGCGAGTGCCCCAAAACAATATATAAAAAAATCATAACAAAAATAAAAACAAGTGTGCAGTGCAGTGAAGTGTCTCGGTGTCGAGTGCGTCCGGTCCGCTCCCTCTCGTCAATTTACATCACAAGCCACTGCTTCACAACTCTAATCGATGTATGGGCATAAGATTTACATTGATTGTTGTTAGAAGGCTAATTTTAATTTAGTCGGAGTTTGGTTTTTGGTATCTCCGCCTTATAATCTATGGGAAGTCTTAGAGTTGATGTGAGTAATGTTCGCGGTCTCAGAACGAATTTTTTTGCTGTGTATGTCCACTTATCCCAGCCGTCTTGGAGCTAAGGTAGGTGACACAGGTAGGTGAAAGGACCGAATTATAGGATTTGAACTTGCCTGGATATAATTCTTAGTCCCGCTTTTTTTATACACCACGATCTCGCCATCTACGCGCGTAGTGATGTAGCATATCAACTTCAACCACAATACGGCTTCTATTCCAATCCGGAATTTAATTTTTTGTGGTTAAAATTCCATGTCCGTAAGCATTTAATAAACTACTGCTTTATTAACAGAAGTCCAAACCTGGATAGCTTCCATTCGTGAGAGAACAATAGCGCACGCACAACACAAGTTGTTGCTGAGAAGCTAGGCCTTGGCGCCCTACGGGCTGTAGCGCCACCCATATTATTTATAAACTTGGATAGCAGTTCAACTTTTGACGAATTTGATGCGCTGTCTATTGATTTGGTTCTATTTCAAGTATTGTTTCCCTGTATCCTCACACTGACACACAATCACACAATTCTAATTGGCTTCGACAGACAACACCCGAAGGAAGGTACGTTGAAATCTTTGCTGAGGTAAACAATCTGACCCAGCTTGTAAATGAGCCCACACGAATACCTGACATTGCAGATCATTCCGCCACCACACTGGACCTGTTTCTCACCTCTCATCCTGATAAATATTCTGTTGACATATCGTCGCTTCTAGGCTCGTCAGACCACTGTGTCGTATCAGCTTATTTCTCGTTTTCGCCACAAACAGTTAGAGAACAAAGTCCGAAAAGAACAGTAAGGCTATACGAGAAAGCTTATTGGAGCGGACTCAACAACTTCTTTAGGAATTTTAACTGGTCACTATGCTTCCTCGATAGCGACGTGGATGCCGCTCCTCATATGATCACAAACATTCTTCAGCAGGGCATGAGATCCTTCATTCCGCATAGAGTGAAGATTCTTCCAGAATGTATGCGTGTATGTGTGTGTGTATGTGTATGTGTATGTGTGATTGTAATTTGCCCCCACCTGTACTCGAGAGCGTTGGTTTCACCATGGGACAAATTCACTTCCGCACTCGTACAGTTGCAAGAGTACTTAAAGATCTCGACGTGCACAAATCCGCTGGTCCGGATGGTATTCCCCCAATACTTCTGAAGATGTGTTCTTCTTCGCTGGCAAAACCACTGCGTAAGCTTTTTCATCTATCCTACTCTTCAGGTCTCTTTCCGAGTAGACGGAAAACAGCATTTGTCCAGCCCGTTCCAAAAAAGGGCGAATCTTCGTCACCCACCTCGTACCGACCAATAGCACTTACGTCCCTTCTTTCTAAGGTCATGGAAACGCTGATAAATCGTCAGCTGTTGAAATATCTTGAATCGCGGAAGCTTCTTAATGACCGACAGTATGGCTTCCGCAGCAACAGGTCCACTGGTGATTTGATAGCTTATCTCACCGAAAAGTGGAACCAATCTTTGCACAATGCAGGCGAAAGCAAGATAGTTGCGCTTGATGTTTCTAAAGCATTTGACAGAGTTTTGTATCAAGCTCTTTTGTCGAAAATGCGTGCTTATGGTGTTGATGAATCTCTGCTTCTATGGATTAGAAACTACTTTTCGAACCGTTCAATCCAAGTTGTTTTGGATGGGTTCAAGTCTCCACAAAATAAATGCTGGTGTCCCCCAAGGCTCTGTTCTGTCTCCGACACTCTTTCTCATTTTTATAAATGATCTCCTGTCTGCCACTTCTAATCCAATCCACTCCTTCGCTTATGACAGCACCCTCAGCTTTTCATATTCGTTCCAAAATTCACGACCCTGCTCTTCGGACGTAATATTGGAACGGCAGCGTATGTCAAGCTCATTTAATTCTGATCTGGACAGTATAATTAACTGGAGTAAGAACAACAGAATTTAATTCTTCTTCTTCTTCTTCGATTGGCGCTACAGTTCGGGGTGGACCTGGGCCTCAACCAACATGCCTCTCCAGCCAGCACGATCTTTCGCCAGCTGCCTCCAGTTGCGCACACCAAGTTGGTTGAGGTCCTTTTCCACTTGTGTGCGCCATCTAGTGCGAGGACGTCCTCTGTTGCGCTGTCCCAATGGCTCGGTGTCGAAGACTCTTCGGGCCGGAGCTGTGGTGTCCATCCGCTCTACATGACCTAGCCATCTTAAGCGTTGGATCCGAAGACGCTTAACTAGGTGCATGCCGCTGTACAGCCCGTATAGTTCGTGGTTGAACCTTCTCCTCCAAACGCCATCAACGCAAACAGGACCAAAGATCGTACGCAGAACTTTTCTCTCAAAACAACCAAGAGCTTCTTCATCCGCTTTCAATAGCGTCCATGTCTCTGCGCCATAGAGCAGGACTGGGATGATCAGGGTTTTATACAAGGTCAATTTGGTGTTTCGAGAGATGGCTCTGTTACTCAATTGCCTCTTGAGCCCAAAGAAACAGCGATTGGCAAGAGTAATTCTGCGCTTGATCTCGGTACTGGTGTTGTTGTCCCTATTTACTCCGGAGCCTAGGTAGACGAAGTCCTTGACTACCTCAAAGTTTCTGCTGCCCAATATGACGCTCTGTGCGAGACGTCGGTGTTGTGCGTCCTTTCGTGATGACAGCATGTACTTTGTTTTGCCCTGGTTTACCGCTAGACCCATTTTAGCCGCTTCCGCTTCAATGCCAGCAAACGCCTCATTGACGGCTCGCTGTGTTCGTCCAATCACGTCAATGTCGTCCGCGTATGCAAGCAGTTGAACGGACTTTTGGAAGATCGTGCCTCGGGTGTTGACGTTAGAGTTTCGCACGATCTTCTCAAGTATGATGTTAAAGAAGTCACATGACAGCGTGTCGCCTTGCCTAAAACCTTTTTTGACATTGAAGGTCTCGGTGAGTTCGTTACCGACCTTGATGGAGCAGCGAGAGTTCTCCATCGTCATCCTGCACAGCCTGACGAGTTTGGCAGGAATGTCAAAACTAGACATGGCGCTGTATAGCTCGTCTCTATGCACGCTGTCATAAGCGGCCTTGAAATCGACAAATAGGTGGTGGGTGTCGATCTGCATCTCTTGAGTCTTTTCCAGGATCTGTCGGAGTGTAAATATTTGGTCTATTGTGGACTTTCCTGGCCTGAAACCGCACTGATAAGGACCTATCAGGTTGTTGACAAAGGGTTTCAGGCGTTCACACAGAACGGCAGAGAGTATTTTATAAGCGATGTTAAGGAGGCTGATCCCTCTATAGTTGGCGCAGTCAAAGGGGTCTCCTTTCTTGTGGACCGGACAAACGACGCTGAGATTCCACTCATCGGGCATGCTTTCCTCCGACCATATCTTACAGATGAGCTGGTGCATGCGCCCAACCAGGTCATCTCCAGCTGCCTTAAACAATTCCGCGGACAATCCGTCCGCTCCAGCAGCTTTGTTCGACTTCAGTCTAGATATCGCTATCTTAACTTCGTCTAAGTCGGGGGGACGGAATTCGTGTTCATCATCGTCCAAATTGAGTGAAACATTCTGCCTGACAGCGGAATTTGTGTCGTCATCGCCGTTTAACAGTCTACAGAAATGATTTTTCCAAATTCTTAGCATCGACTGCGATTCTACTACTAGTTGTCCATTTTCGTCCCTGCAGGCTTCGGTCCGAGGTCTATATCTTCCTGATACTTGTTTTACCTTTTGGTAAAACTTTCGGACCTCCTTCCTGTCGTAACACCTCTCCATCTCCACGACCGCGCGCTTCTCATGCTCTTTCTTTTTCTTTCTGAGAAGCCGGTGCTCTTCCCTTCTCTTCTGTTCATAGAGCTCACGAACAGCTCTCGTTGTTCGATGCAGCGTTGCCTTGTAGGCCTCCTGCTTGGCTGCATGTACCTGCCTACACTCGTCGTCAAACCATGGGTTCCTTCTGGGTGGTGTCGTGAAACCCAGCACATCAGTGGCAGCTTCTTTGATGGCTTTTTGACAACGTTTCCATTCTTCTTCTATTGAATGTGCAGGCAGCGTCGAACTTTCAGAGAGTTTCAGGGAGACTCGGTCGGCAAAGTTCCTAGCGGTCGATTGCGATTGTAGCTTTCCGACGTCAAACCGTAGTGTTCTTTCTCGACTCCGTACTTCTCTCGATATCCTCATCCTTACCTTGGCTACAACAAGGAAATGGTCCGAGTCGATGTTGGCTCCTCGGAACGTTCGGACATCGAGAATATTGGAGGAGTGTCTGACGTCGATCGCAACGTGATCAATCTGGTTGACGGTTGATTGATCAGGAGACCGCCAGGTCCCCTTATGGATGTTGAGGTGTGGGAACCGCGTGCTCATCACAGAGAGGTTACGCCCCGAGGCGAAATCTACCAGCCTGAGTCCGTTTCCGGATGTGTTGTCATGCAGGCTGTGTTTTCCGATGACTCTAGCAAAGATTTCTTCCTTGCCCAGCTGTGCGTTGAAATCTCCTAGAACGATCTTGGTGTCATAGCTGGGGCATCGATCGTATGTTCTTTCTAGGAGATCATAGAAGTTATCCTGGCTATTGTCAGTCCTCCTCCCCGTCCTCCGTCGGGGCGTGTGCACAAATCAGGCTGATGTTCCCGAATTTAGCCTTGATGCGGATTGTTATGAGGCGCTCGCTGATATAATCAAAGCTTAAGACTTTTTGCCTAAGTCTGCCTCGAACAACGAATCCGCATCCAAATGAGCGCTGCCTCCCCTCTTTGTAGCAATCACCGTAGTAGATGTCGCAGTTTCTCATCTTCCTTTTGCCCGGCCCATCCCATCGCATCTCCTGGATGGCGGTGACATCTGCTTTGTAGCAGTCTAGGGCCTCCGCGAGTTCATCGGCTGCACGTGGTCTGTTCAGGGACCTCACATTCCACGTGCAGAACCGAAAATCATTGTCCTTTGATCGTTTGCTGGGGTCGTCAACTTTGAATCCGTCCATATCCGAGGCCTGTTGTCGGTTCGTAACCGTTGGTTTTTTGTGTGGTGAGGGAGTCAACCTCACGCACAACCTACAACTGGTAGGCCAGGCCCATTATTTGACCCTCGGGCAGAGGGGGATCGCTGCATACATTAGTTCACCACACAACGGTTGTTGTGATGGCTATCCAGGGGCGCCACGAGGAGGCTGTATGTCAACTTGACTTATGCACAAACAGGGATCGCGCTGGCATCCTACCAGGTTGGGTGCAGTCAGCAACTTTGCCCTGTGTACATAAGCCCATGCCCCCAGAATTTAATTCAATCCCTCCAAAACTCAATGCTGTCTGCTGTCCCTAAAGCGAACCCCTGATAATCAGCCATTATCCATGAATGGCGCTTGTATCGACGAAACCGGAAAACTTTCCATCCTTGTTATGTGCATCAACACAACACTTAGTTGGAACGATCATATATTCGAGGTTGCCAAAAATGCTGCGAAATGTTTAGGTTTCCTTAATCGATGTAAGAAATACTTCACCCCTCTGATTTGGCTTTAATCTATAAGGCGTATATTCGCCCTAAGCTTAAGTACAACGCTCATATCTGGTCTGGTGCCCCCAAGACCACCCTGCACCTACTAGATAGAATCCAAAAGCGAGCGATAAAACTTATAGGAGATAACGATATCGCGGGTTCGTTAGACTCGAGTGAACATCGACGTACCGTGTCTTCTTTATCCGTGTTTTATAGTTATTTTAACAAACGATGCTCAAGTGAGCTAGCCAACTGCATTCCTCCACTCCTTGAATTCAGCCGCAATACACGTCTCGCCAGGAATGCTCATCAGTTTACCCTTAAGCCTGCTTTCGGACGCACAGTGAAATTTAGAGACTCGTTTTTTAGCCGCACTACACGAATATGGAATGCTCTTCCCAGCTCAATATTTCCAATAGATTACAATCCGCAGATGTTTAAGACCAATGTGCACAGGTACCTCCTCTCTCTCTCCCCCGCTATACCTTCGGCCCGTGCTTTGTCTTGACCCCGGACAATTAAGAGTATTAATTACACCTTGATCACGTCCAAATTATAAAAAAAAAAGTTACACAGAAAATAGTTTGCTGTTGTAGCCAGAAAAAAAGTTTGACGAGTTTTTTAAAACTGTGATATAATTTTTGTTTTTATTTTCTTAATCAAAGCAAATAGATTTGTAACTATTTTTCCATCTTGGTTTATTAAAATATTTACATTGTAAATTAACAAAAGAGCGAGAAGCAATAATTTAAACGTGAACCCTGCTACTCTTTCTTTCGTGCCCGTAGGTTCTTGCGCATATTAAAAACCAACAAGGCGTAGGAATACACCCATGTTGTTTTGAAATTTATGCATACGAGATTATAGGAAGTAAACTTTCAAAAATACCCCTTTTCAAAGTTCCTTAACATGTTGTGAACTAATTCTTGACAGTTTATGACTTTATTGTTGATTAATTTAAAAGCTATTGGTTGTAATCTATGTCACAATTTTTTAAACGAAATTTTAACTCTGCAGTGGCGAAAGTGGGTATTAAGGAGGTTGTGTAACGTTTCTACATCGGAGTTGATCCAACTTCAGTGTGACGGCCTCGACGTTTCTTTGAACGAATTCATATAGTCGCAGCAATTTTCCAAGAGTTATTTTTACGAACCCGATTTTCTTTTCAAGAAGTGCATGGACTTGAGTTGTTCTTTAGCTGCGTCTTAGTCAGTAAAGCTATTACGTCCCTCATCACTCAGTAAGATATTAAAAAACCTGTTGAACATATTTGTAAATGCAATTGCTCCGTCTATATGCAGGTGATCTTTCCGTCGTCAAGAATGCTTTCGTCTTCCCAAATTGGGTAAATGATTTGGTGCATTTGGTGCATACCAAAACATTGCCCTCCGCTTTGAAAAGCTGCGATGGTAATTCAACTGAGCCAGCGGCTTAGTTGTTCATCAGCCTTTTAAGGGCAGTACTGACTTCTTCAAGCAAGGTAGGAGGACTACCTCATCCACTGGAGTAGTGATTAGCTGGTTTTATATCACTCTCTCCTGTCCCTCTAAGTTAGTCATTCACAGACCGTTGAATAGTGCAGTGTGAGTTCGCGAGTGATTTGGCTTTCAGCAAATAAAGGATATTAGTAAAGTCATAGGAAGAAGCAGAGGACAGTTTGCTGTCAGTAGCAACAGCTATGACCTTCTACTATTAGAGTCCGAAGAAGAACTAGAAAGAATAGTACGTTTCAAACAAAGCGAGTATGAAGACATGAGAAAGAAAAAAAACTTCTTCATGAAATAAGAGCTCTGAGAGCTCGAACTCTTGCGAGAAGAAAGTAAAAGAGGGACAAAAGTTCTAAAAATAAATAAGCGCTGAATAAGCAAAAAGAAGCGCAAATGGAACAACATAAGTCCACCGCGCAGCAACAACAACTGAAAACAGAAAAGTAACGAGAGCAACATGCAGTATAAGCAACCCCCAGCAAAAACTGTGGCGAAAAGTGCAGCAACAAATGCATCTCGTTGCACAGCAACAAATGCAGCCATCAGCCCAGCAACAGCAGCCATTAGCTACTCAACCAAAACAGAAGCCAGCAACAACTTTGAGAAAGAATCAGCGAAAATATACTTCACTTTAACAACTACAGCAGCCAGCAACACATCAGCAACAGCAGCAAAATCAACAAAAGAAGAAGAAACTGTCTCCAAACCAATTATAAAAGCCAGATGAAGACAGCAATAGGTTCAGTTAATTTTATTATCAGTAGATATAAAAGTGCAGAAAAATACAGTGGAACAAAAACAAAGTTGTTAGGATTCTTAAAATGTCGACAATGGAATTCTTCTCTTTGACCTCTTCACCCCCCTCCGCGCCGCATGAAACGGAGAGGGTCTTCCAAGTATGCGATGGCGTTGAATTCGTCGCGTGAGGAGCAAGTACCAAACGTACCGCAACCAAAAAGGTGTATTGAACGGTTAGAGGAACAGGTTGCCAATTACTGGCGTCAATTACAAACTTGTCAAACGAAGAGACTGGCATGTATCTAACAATGAACAGATACTGACCACAGCAGGTATTGATTCAAATAACGCTGTTCTCGACGGTAACTTCTTTGTGGTAGAAGATCAGCAAGAAAAAGTTGAAGTACTAGGCGTAGGCAACTTCGAGAAGATTTGCAAAAATGGCGATGTGAGAACGTCGGCTTTTGTGTGTGTGTTCAATGACAAAACCATGGCAGTCAATGTCATCGCCGATGAAGGGGTTCATCCCCCGGTCATTTCGAAGGCAGATCTCAGACTGTCTTCGCATCACTAAAGAAAAAAAAGTCAGTTGGAATCGACGGGATCTCCAACATTGTGCTAAGACACCTCTGCCTGGAAGGGGGTACTATGTACAAAATCCTGTTTAAGAATGCTCTGAATAATGCACATTATGAGGAGCATTGGAAAACTGTGCTTGTACAACCCATATCCAAGCGAGAAAAAAATATTCTTCGCATCCGTGCAACGTCCGGTCAATAAGTCTCCTTCCGAACTCCAACAAGGTATTCGAGAAGGTGATAAATAGAGCTCTGATCAACTGGGCAAAGGACAAAAAGGGATAACCAATTCGGCTTCGGAACGGGCCTTGACACTATTCATGCCGCGTCGACACTGATGTCGGATATTCAATGAAACAAGAGCCAAAAGCAAAATGCCGGGCCTGTTTGATTGATCTGGAGAAGGCCTTCGACACGGTATGTGTTAACGAATATTCACGAACATTTCTTGTGCACCGACTATCAGTACCAAATATCAGACGCAATCATAAAGGACACATATATTTAGGTTAATTTATAATTCATAATTAATTTTATTTCACAAATGGTATACTTAGCTTAGCTGGTGGAGTGGGTGACGATCGAGATCCAAGTGAACGAGAGATGCTCGAATTTGTCACCCGACAGCTTATCTCAACATATGGATTAAATATGATCAGAGAGAGTGACAGAGATAGATATAGTGCAATTCTATGTTGTGATAAAGGAATTATGTTTAGAGAATGTGGTGAACATAAGTACAGTGAGTAACAGAAATAGTTGAAAAAGTAAAACAATGTTGAACACAAACAAATAATAGAATATTATTGAACTGAAACTTTAAACAAATTGCAGATAACAAAAATTAAGAAAATTGAAGATAATAAATAATTATTAATCCACAACATCCCGGCCCCCTGGAACAGATTTCAGGACACGGGTAAAACAGCTAATTTTGAAATAGGACGTTTGAATATTCCTGATGCAGTCCGTATTGTTGCGACCCTTACACGATCATCAGCACCAGGGTGTACAGCTACGACGCGAGCCAATATCCATTTGGTAGGCCTAGGGTTAGGTTCCTTCATCACCACTAAATCACCATCAGTTACGTTCCATGTCGGTTTTTGCCATTTTGGACGTTCCTGAAGTGTTGTCAGGTACACGGAGTGCCATCGCTTCCAGAAACCTTGAACCATACTCTGAATGTGTTGCCAATGCGAGAGACGGTTACTTGTAAGAGTTGAAAAACTGGGCTCAGGAACAGCTGTCAATGGCTCACCTATAAGAAAATGGGCAGGAGTTAATGGGTTCAGATCACAATCGGACATAGAACACAAAGGACAAGAATTCAACACGGCTTCTAGTTGCGTTAGGACAGTACAAAACTCTTCGAATGTTAATATGGAACTCCTGATAACGCGTCGCAAATGATTCTTAACAGGCTTCACGCCAGCTTCCCATAGCCCACCAAAGTGTGGGGCGGGAATGAAGTGACATTCTATGTCATCTTTTGCCAGTGATGCACGGATGGTGTCATTGTGTGCTTGGCTCAAGACTAATTGATGCATCTCGGTACGAGATCGACGGGCTCCATGAAAGTTAGTACCATTGTCACAGTATATATTTAGAGATTTCCCTCGACGGGAGATGAAGCGACGTAGTGTAGCCAGGAAAGCGTCAGTGGTGAGATAGCTCACCAATTCCAGGTGGAACGCTTTTATGCACATACACATGAACAGTGCGATGTAGGCCTTCGATGTTTTTGATTTACGACATCGTGAGAGCTTGATGGTAAATGACCCGGCGTAGTCACATTCTGTATTGGTGAAAGGACGACTGGCCTGGACACGATGAAGCGGAAGATCACCCATTATTTGTTGGCTGGAAACTTTCCTCTGCATGAAAAACTACTTGCAATTGTGTACAAATTTTTCGAATCAGGTTCCGGCTACACAATATCCAGTATTGTTGACGTACAATTGCAAATGTCTCAGACACCCCCGAGTGCAACTAACGTTGATGTATTTCTGTAATTATGATTGCAGAAACGAAAGACCATTTGGGTAAAATTACAGGATGCTTAATGTTAACTGATACACGGGCGTGTTTGATGCGTCCGCCAATCCGAAGAAGTCCCTTGCTGTCCAAAAAAGCGGAATATTTCCAAAGGCTAGATTTAGCATGTAGATGATTATTCGATTTTAAGGATTGGATGTCATCTTTAAAGGAACTTATTTGCACATATTTTAAGATCACGATGCGAGCTTGCTTTATATCTGCATAAGCAATTCCATGAGCTATTCGACTGTTAATACCGGCACGAAAATTGAAGAGAAATCGTAGACAATACGCGACAATTCGTTGTAACCGATACCACGAAGAGATTTTTGCAATCAAGATTTGTGAGATATGGTCATCGAAGGACGCGACGAGTGCATGCCTTGAAACCGATTTTTCTTCAAGTTATTCGAGCTCCAACTCTGGTAATGAAAATTTAGTTGTAGGCCAGTGCTCTCTCGGGAGAGACAACCAGGTTGGTCCAGTCCACCAAAGTGTGTGATTGAAGAGATCAGATGGAAGAACACCTAGCGATGCACAGTGTGCCGGATTCGATTCGGATCGAATATGATACCAAGAATATCTAAGGATTGATTCTAAGATAGTGGCGGTACGGTTTGCAACGAAGGTTGTACACCGACGCGAGGGAGAGGACAACCAATGTAGTACAATCTCTCACACCACGCGAATGTCTCTGAAACCTTTACCGTGAAATAAGATCTTACGAGTTTTAAGAGCCGCGACAGTAACAACGCGCCACAAAGTTCTAAGCGCGGAATTGAGACGGGTTTCAATGGAGCCACTTTAGTTCTTGCTGCAACGATGTTAACACTCACTTCACCAGAAGAATTCGTTGACCTAGCAAAAACAACCGCAACGTAGGCCAGAGTTGAAGCATCTGAAAACCCGTGTAGTTCAATGACTTCGTCAGATCGAAACACACTACGCGGCACACGAATATTTTCAAATGATGGCATTTGTTGACGATGAGTTAGCCATCTGTCGGCAATGTCAGAGGGTAACGGATCATCCCCACTCAATTTCAGTTCTGAAGACCACAATTTCTGAAATAGTATTTTGAACAGTACGACCGATTGTGCGAGGAGTCCCAATGGGTCAAAAATTTGCGGGATTTCCGACAATAATGTTCGTCATGTAAGCGATGGGCATGGGTTTGTAGGATTGACACGATATGAGAACAAGTCAGTAGCGGGATTCCAAAACATTCCGAGCACTTTTATGAGCATTTCGACTCGCTCAGGATCCATGAATGAATACTCGCAATCGTAAGGGTTTTGTTTTGACAACAGAGCCCAACAATTGGAACTCCATTTCCGCAACTGAAGGTTGGCTTTTGACAACAACGCCACTAAGTCCGACTGCAAACCTAATAATGATTCGAAAGAGTTCGTCCCGGTCATCACATCATCCACGTAGACATCATTCAGTAAAACACGAGCTGCATTAAGATACTCGGATTCGTAGTCCATAGCAATCTACTGCAATACGCGGACCGATAAAAATGAGGCAGAAGCGGTACCATACGTAACAGTTCGTTCGTACAACTCTCTCGCCAAACGTTGGCGTTGCGTTGGTAGTCAGTATCATCTTTGTAAACCTGCTGTTTAACGACACGCCATTAGAGTCTTTTACCGAACCATCAAAACACGACGCGCAGTTTTGTTGTCGAACTATCCGGTTTCAAAACCGCGTGATGGGGTATATAGAATTGCAGCGACGTATTTACAAACATTTCGTTCGAAGGAATCAGCTCCATATGGCCAAGAGAAAGATATTCTTACATGAATTTCGAATGCATTCTATGTAGCTCATGATTCTTTCGACACCTGCGCTCCATTGAATGTGACCGCGAAACCGGCGATTTTAGAGTATTTGCGAAAATTGGTGTAGGCGTTTTAAATGGAAGTCGCACGACGTATCGCCCATCCGGTGACCGAGAAAACGTTTGTTGAAAATGCACTTCAGTGGGGTCGTGGATTTATGAAATGTCCTATTTGCTCTAACTCCCAAAACCGTTTTAAAGAATCATCGATATCCATCGCTGAATGAAATGACGATATTTCGTTACCGATAAGATTTGGATCAGATTTCTCCTTTGATGACCCAACCGAATGTGGTACGCTGGGCTATTGGTTGGCCGTGAGACCCCTTTATCTGCTCTGGAAGAACAATAGACCAAACCTTGTCCGCACCGAGTATAATGTCAACGGAACTAGAAACGTTGAAAGAAGGATCTGCCAGATCTAATGGTTGAATAGTCCCAGTCAGACACAGAAAATGATTTTGACGGCAATTTTGAAGTTAATTTATTTAGGATAAATGCATCGACCGATAATTTATGCGAGTTAAACCGCGAACAGAGAACCATTGACACATACCCTTTAGTACATCCAGCATATTAAGATGACAGTCCTATGACTGGAACTCGGGCATGCTGTTTACGGTAGCCAAGCCGCTGGGCAAATGATTCAGGCATAAATGTTGATTGCGAACCTGTATCCATCAGAACCCGACAGTTTATAAAATGCCCCCGAATATCTTGAACTTGGGCTAATATGGTAGGCAAAATTGTTTGCCTCTGAAATCCAAGTTCAAGCGAGTGATTGTTCATCAGTGGGGATACATTTGATGAGGATGGTAGTTCTGATGAGGATTTAACCGTGACTAACGAAGAACGAGACGATTGTATATTTGGTGTTGAGAGCAACGGAGGGTGTCCAATCTTTGAATCATCCTGATGAACCAAGGTGTGATGACAGGACTTACAGATGCTACAACTATACGAAGATCTACACTTATTTGACGAATGACCTGCTCTAAGGCAGTTAAAACACACCGACTACGATTTCGTGAAGTTTTTACGCGATATAATCTCCAACCCGAGAAATTGCGAACACTGTAACAAACTATGATCACTCTTGCACATAATACATCGCGACACATTGTCAGTAGATTTCGCCACATGTGCTCTCAATGGTTTGATAGGCTAACTGCGCGATACACTTTATTTGCTCAAAGTTTGACACGATTCAAAGGCATCGCACCGTTTCTCTAGAAAATTGATTAGTTCAATAATTGTAGTGTCATCGCGACAACCAACTTCTTCAGCCCATGCATGCTTTGTTTCGTCATCTAATTTAGTCAGCAATAAGTATACTAACCAACGATTGCGACTTGTTTTTTCTAACTCATTCAGCCCACGAATCACCTCATCGGCGCTATCGGTTATAGTACGTAACGTGTGGCTGTTCGGCCCACTCATACAGGGAGAAAAATTTCTGCATGAAGGACTGCACTATAAGATAAACGCGATTATACCGGTTGTCGAGCCTTTCCCAAGCTTCGAGGTAGTTAGCGTCCGATATTGGGATATGTTTAATGAGATTAACCGCGCCGTCACGCAAGAACGATTTCAAATAATGCAATTCTTGAGTTGTCGTCAACTCGGGCTTTTTGTCTACCGAACCCATACAAAAATCGCGGAATGACGGCCAATCTTTATAATTTCCGGTAAATGGTGGTATCACAATTGGCGGTAAATTATTGGCATTTTGACTGACTATTGGTTTCCGAACCGAGTCCTCTGAACTTGCGTTTTGTTCAGCA
The DNA here is from genome assembly GCA_916610145.1 of Eristalis arbustorum. Classification (NCBI taxonomy): domain Eukaryota; kingdom Metazoa; phylum Arthropoda; class Insecta; order Diptera; family Syrphidae; genus Eristalis; species Eristalis arbustorum. The sequence continues at coordinate 71,034,399 of OU744316.1, forward strand.
CCTTTTCTTTCGCAGATTGCTCTTTTTAAACCACAATGAGCTTCAAAGTGTTCCTTTTGGATACTTGACAGAAATTCTACCGCACGTGTTAAACACGCCTTTGCATTGCCACGTTTTTGCTTTGTAGCACTCATTCTTTAAAAATCACTATTACTAGTATCGAAATATATACTGTACAGTACAAGAATGTGTGCTCTTAATTGAACAATAACCGAAATATCTTTAATAAACTATAAATGGTTTTATAATTATTATGATACGTTCATATATGTATCAACGTAGTCTTAAGTCGCGTTTCATATATGTATTTGCAGTTCCATACAAATGTATCACTTGCAAATCGAATCTGACTCGTTAATTAAAAATCCGCGTTGAAGGACCAAATTTTATTATGATAACGAATATTCACGAACATTTCTTGTGCACCGACTATCAGTACCAAATATCAGACGCAATCATAAAGGACACATATATTTAGGATAATTTATAATTCATAATTAATTTTATTTCACAAATGGTATACTTAGCTTAGCTGGTGGAGTGGGTGACGATCGAGTTCCAAGTGAACGAGAGAGATGCTCGAATTTGTCACCCGACACCTTATCTTAACATATGGATTAAATATGAACAGAGAGAGTGACAGAGATAGATATAGTGCAATTCTATGTTGTGATAAAGGAATTATGTTTAGAGAATGTGATGAACATAAGTACAGTGAGCAACAGAAATAGTTGAAAAAGTAAAACAATGTTGAACAAAAACAAATAATAGAACATTATTGAACTGAAACTTTAAACAAAATGCATATAACAAAAATTAAGAAAATTAAAGATAATAAATAATTATTAATCCACAACAGTATGGTTAGAAGGACTTTAATACAAACTCATGATGATCAGTGACCTCGGTTAATAACTTGATTTCCTGGGCCCTATCCCTATCCTCAATATCATGGGAGAATACGTGACAGCGGCTTCGTCTCCCCAGAAGCATTTCTGCACCTAGACAAGTACAGTCCGATACAAGACGTAAATGCGGTACCGCTCTTCTACCACATAGCCAGGTCTACTAAGGATGGGAGACTCAACCACGACCGTCCCGTCGCACAACGAGCTGAAGATGGCCTCGTCCGGCTTATTACGGCGGTATCGAGGCGGTATGTTTTGGATGTTGCTATGGAGCACCAAAAGTTCTGGTGGCTGAGGAGGGAAGGAACACCGTCCTCGAATCTTTTGACCACCGGTAGTTCAGACCCCGAATGGAAAGTTGTCGTATATAGCTTAGGGTAGTTTGTTAGATATGAGATATTACAAAAAATATATAAATAAAAAACATACAGCTATGGGTACTTATTTGTATATTAATGTATATACTTGCATGCGTGGATATATACATGCATATATTAGTTTATGTACACGTGTTTGTGTGTGTATGTATACTTTAAGCTATTTTTATTAATTCTTTTTTATTAAGTAGCGTAGACAATATTGTGTACAAGTAGTAAGGAAGTTATTTTTTAGAGATTCAGGACTATTGTCCTTTACAGCTATGACTTGAAATGATTTATGATGAACATAATATGAAAAACATAATACAAAGAAAAGCTACAAGTAAAACCCTCATTCGACTCTTAAAAACTAATATTGCAACATTCCCTGGTGATATATTTCATGTTTTCATGTTATTAAATTATTTTATTTATTGCGACGAACTTTTAATAAGGTCATTATCAGAGTTACACAGCAATTATTATAAAATCTTTGTGTTAATTTATCAATAAGAGTTACTAAAAAGTTAATATTGCTTTGTTCGTGCAATCTGCGAGTTGAATAATAACGTGGTAAGCTGAGCATCATTTTCATAATTTTATTTTGGCAAGTTTGATTATGCGTCAAGTAGAAGAAATGTGTTTTTGAAAGGTAATTTTTTTATCTATTCTAATTCCTAGATATCTGCAGTGTCTGGACCAGTATATATTAAAGGAGCCCATTTGAAGATGAACATTATTGGGAGGGAAACAATTTTTGCTTGTACGAGTAAACCAAATTGCTTTTGGTTTTCCTAGGATTCACCTTAATCTTCCATTTAAATAAGTATTTGTATAATTTCGTTAGGGCAGTTTGTAAAATGCTGTGAACATCCGCGTAGTAGGTTCCTGAAACAAATACAGCTGTATCGTCAGCAAACATAGCAATATTAACATCACTACCTAGATCTGGCAAATCAGCAACAAATATGTTAAATAGAGTAGGGCTGAATTATGTAAACATTGCAATCTTAGCTTAGGTCGCAAGACATAGTTCAAGACTAAGCTTAACTTAGATTGCCCGCCTAGGGACAGTAAGTTAGTATTAGAAAGATTGTACGTCCAACTAGTTTTAACCAGTTTTGTCTAGTATGTAAGCGTATTATGAATTTATAAATAAAAATTAAGTTCAAAAAAGGCCCATTAAGCAGCGCATCCACTATTATCTACGGGTCTGTAACTAGATTACCCTGCAATTTTTTAGATCGTTTTTGTGGTATACATGTTCGGGGGTTTCAGCGGTGATATCGTCACTTTTTGTGATAGTATGTTCTTTGAACCCAGGGTGAATCTTATTTCTAATTATATTTTTATGGTAAATTTTATTTTGTTGATCATAAATAACATGGTCTTGTGTGCGGTCACATTTTCAGAGTCGGTATAATATATATGTGATTCAATTTTGTCTATGTCGGGGTTTGCGTTTGTACTACTAATTATCGATTCAGTGTCCGAAATATGCTCATTACATGTTTTATTTATATTGAGATCGAAATAAAATTTTTACTCTCGGTAATGCATATGCATTTGAATTAAGTATATCTTTTTTACATATAATATTTTAATCAAATTCATCTAGTTTTAACCGCCATCTTGTTAATTTGGCATGTGCATCGTTTATGGAAAATACCCAGCGTAAAGGTCTGTGATCGAAGTAAATCTTGAACTTTTGTCCGTATAAATATGGGCGAAAATATTTTGTTGCCTCAATAATGGCAAGAAGATCCTTTTCTATGGTACTATAATATTATTCCGCATCAAATAAGTTTCGTGAAGTATTGATGATATTGCGATTGACGCAAGACCTTCTAGCAGCATTTTGGGCGTCCGAGCGTTCCGAGGCGCCAACACTGATTCGGAGCATTATATATGTGTACCCAAGCTCCGAATGAGCAGCTGCCATGAAATTTAAAAGAAGAAGAAGAAAAACCGAACGGAGGCCTGCAGGGAAAATTATGGGAACATAGTAGTGGAATTACAGTCGGTGCTGGGAATCTGGAAAAACCACTTCTGTAGACCGTATAATGACGATGACAACTAATATACCGTTGTAAGGCAGAATAATACATCCAATATAGGTGATGATGTACAAGAACTCCGCCCTCCCGACCTGAGTGAAGTGACGTCAGCAATCGCCAAACTGAAGTTCAATAAGGCTGCTGGTGCCGATGGACTGCCTGCCGAGCTCTTTAAAGTAGCTTGTGATGATTTGGTAAGGTGTATACACTAACCCATCTGTCAAATCTGGATGCTCGACAGATGAAATCTCAGCAGCGTTTGCCCGATCCTAAAGAAAGGAGACCTTCTAAGCTGTACCAATTATAGAGGGATAAGTCTCATATATATAGCCTATAAGATCTTTTCTGCCGTTCTTTGTAAACGCATAAAACCTTTCGTTAAAGCCTGATTGGTCAATATCAGCGCGGGTTCAGATCAGCGGAGTCCACCATTGGCCAAATATTCACATTGGTCAGATCTTGGAAAAGACTCAGTTTCAAGTCGATACCCACCACCTATTCATCGATTTGGGTTTCTGTGTTTCATTTGATCAGTGATTTATACAGTAAATTAAGCAAATTAAGTAAAATTCTGATCTTCGAAAGGGGATCTGAATATTCAAACTGCGCGTTTGTGCACAATTGTTTTGATTTTGATCCCTTATCGGTTTAAAGTCGATGACAATCGACCTTAGCCGTTTTTTTTCCACGACGAATCCGCACACAAATATGTGTAACCTCTGGTGAGAGTTGTTATATGTGTAGCACTCTTTCTCCTCTTTCACTCTAATTACTCTTAGTCGCAAAACAGCTACAGCTGGTGGTCCCAATATAACTACGACTCCGCAGCTCAGCTGGGGTGGGTTCCCAAAACCAAACGTGGAAGCGGCCGCGTATATATTGTAGTATATGTTATGTCAGAGCCAACTTGCTTGCCCCACAGGACTTGACTTCGATAGCAACTAAAATGTAAGCAAATCAAATAGAATTGTAAACAAACCAATGAAAAGACGATGAACCTCTTGTCATTTATGCTTGTCAGCACTTTTGGTATTCAGCAACTCACATTCATTCTAAACAAAGTATTTCACCATTAAGAAGAATATTATATGATTTGCAGTCAAACTTTGATTTGCTGCGTTAGCGTTAATTAGGTATATAAGAGTCCACTTGACTATTGTCACAGTCAGTTCTTGATTAACTTCCAATTACACTTACAACACACAATTAGCTCCAATTACTAATAAAATTGAATAAGAGTAAAAATCGTCTTTGATTTCTTGCTCGGTGATGTTCTCATTGGGCGAAAATCAGATCATATATATTTTTTATTTTCAAAAATATCAAACAAAATTGGGGCAATCGGTAGGATCTCACTAAGAAGTTAAGCGAAAATTAATAAAGAGATGAGAGTTTAAATCGTCTTTGATTTCTTGCTCGGTGATGTTCTCATTGGGCGAACATCAGATCATATAAATTTTTTTAATTTTAAAAATATCAAACAAAATTGGAGCAGTCGGTAGGATCTCACTAAGAAGTTAAGCGAAAATTAATAAAGAGATGAGATTCCGTGTACGAACCGCAGAACATTTTTAACAACGGTAACGATCAACGGACAGCATTGAACATTGAAAAGTGAAAAAGTGAAGATCGAACGAATATCGGTATCTTACTTTAACTTAATTCGGGGAAAAAATTATATTTATTATTATATAGTACCTATGACCAATGCTTATGGGTAATGATACGAAATCTCACAGTGACGAAATAATTTTAAACCAACAATTCATTAATAAATAAGAATAAACAAAATAAAATAATAAACGGCAAGTTAAAGCCGCAACAAGATCGAAAAGCAAAAGTAAAAGAAGGAAATATACTGGCTCTTCACCCTCTGAACTAAAGATCTTCCCATATTTATTCAAGGTTTCTATGACATTATTCCAACATTACTGACATACAATGACCACGGTCAACGTCACTTAACATGGTGGACTGATATTAAGTCAATATTAATTGAACATTTTGGTGGCTTCAAAAATATCAAACGAAGAACTAAGAAGTTCTCAGTGTAGCCCTTTCTTTACTAAGCCAAAAATGGATTCAAGAAAATAACATTTCTGATATAATAATGAAACAGCCTTAGATATTTTTAAAGAACGCTTACCAATTCATATGATTACAATCCTCTATCCTCTTAAACCAAATACAATGGAATTAACACTTCACGAACTTAATCATGCAGTCCTTAGTACTCGTCCTCGGGACAGAGAATTACAACTGGGAATCAAAGCAGTACATACCAAAAAACAATAATAATTACAATAACAAAAGTAATAAAAACAGGAATAGTTCTTGACAGTTTCTTCAATAACCCGAACCCATAGATGTTGATCCTTTATTATCTCAAATTAGACATACACAAGTAGTTAATTATGTAGGTGAAACCCAAACGGAAGCAAATTGTCGGCATTCAGCCTCGGAACTTCCCTAGAAACAAAACGTCGTCATAAGTCGGACTAGAAAATCAAAACGTCATCTTAAGTTTTCTAGCAATGGAGCAATGGAGCAACTAATAGCCTTTTGCGTGAATAAGATTTACCAATGCCAAAAAATAAATCAGTCAAAGATGATTGTGAATTCCAAGTGCATAACTTCAATAAAGAATATAATGGACTAATAGGAAATAATATTTTGATTCCAAATAATGGAGAAATAAACTACAAAAATAAAACTTTAAAATTTAATGACGAAATCATACCTATTTGCCTCAACGAAAATGAAGAAAACGAATATGAAAAATCAATCAACCATTTGAATAAAATAAAACCCATGGAATCCATAATAAATCTTGAAATCAATAACGATTTTCAAGCACATCGTTTAAATAAAGAAGAAAAGAGAATACTATTGAAAGTAATAAAAAAATGCGATGAAGCGTTTTACAGAAAAAGTGGTGATCTTTTAATCAAAACAATCAATACCACTGATATGCAAAACTTAACCCTTGAAAAATTGCACTATTATTATATTAAAAACAATCAACTAAGAAATGAGTTTACGTGCGAACACAATAAAAAAAAACATACAGTAATAATAATCATACTGATAATTATATCCATAGCTTTCATATCAACAAATTTCATAAGGAAAAAAAAAGAAAATTGTTAATAATACCAATGTTCCACGAGTCAGTTTACGACCCGTAGAAGATTCTAAAGGGGAAGATGTTATACTAATAATTATATCCATAATTTTCATATCATAAAATTGCATGAGGAAAAATAAGAAGATTGTTAATAATATCACTGTTCAAGAGTCACGACCCGGAGAAGACTCTAAAGGGGAAGGTGTTATATCAGAGACAACTTGTGTGCCTCCACAGGAACTTTATTTCAAGTTCAATAGAAATAAAAATGTAAGCGAATCAATTAGAAATGTCAACAAACCAATGCAAAGACCATGCACCTCTTTTCATTTATGTTTATCAGCACTTTTTCCCTTCAGCAACTCAAATTCATTGTCAAAGAATTTCACCATTAAGAAGAATATTATATGATTTGCAGTCAAACTTTGATTTGCTGCGTTAGCGTTAATTAGGTATATAAGAGTCCACTTGACTATTGTCACAGTCAGTTCTTGATTAACTTCCAATTACACTTACAACACACAATTAGCTCCAATTACTAATAAAATTGAATAAGAGTAAAAATCGTCTTTGATTTCTTGCTCGGTGATGTTCTCATTGGGCGAAAATCAGATCATATATATTTTTTATTTTCAAAAATATCAAACAAAATTGGGGCAATCGGTAGGATCTCACTAAGAAGTTAAGCGAAAATTAATAAAGAGATGAGAGTTTAAATCGCCTTTGATTTCTTGCTCGGTGATGTTCTCATTGGGCGAACATCAGATCATATAAATTTTTTTAATTTTAAAAATATCAAACAAAATTGGAGCAGTCGGTAGGATCTCACTAAGAAGTTAAGCGAAAATTAATAAAGAGATGAGATTCCGTGTACGAACCGCAGAACATTTTTAACAACGGTAACGATCAACGGACAGCATTGAACATTGAAAAGTGAAAAAGTGAAGATCGAACGAATATCGGTATCTTACTTTAACTTAATTCGGGGAAAAAATTATATTTATTATTATATAGTACCTATGACCAATGCTTATGGGTAATGATACGAAATCTCACAGTGACGAAATAATTTTAAACCAACAATTCATTAATAAATAAGAATAAACAAAATAAAATAATAAACGGCAAGTTAAAGCCGCAACAAGATCGAAAAGCAAAAGTAAAAGAAGGAAATATACTGGCTCTTCACCCTCTGAACTAAAGATCTTCCCATATTTATTCAAGGTTTCTATGACATTATTCCAACATTACTGACATACAATGACCACGGTCAACGTCACTTAACATGGTGGACTGATATTAAGTCAATATTAATTGAACATTTTGGTGGCTTCAAAAATATCAAACGAAGAACTAAGAAGTTCTCAGTGTAGCCCTTTCTTTACTAAGCCAAAAATGGATTCAAGAAAATAACATTTCTGATATAATAATGAAACAGCCTTAGATATTTTTAAAGAACGCTTACCAATTCATATGATTACAATCCTCTATCCTCTTAAACCAAATACAATGGAATTAACACTTCACGAACTTAATCATGCAGTCCTTAGTACTCGTCCTCGGGACAGAGAATTACAACTGGGAATCAAAGCAGTACATACCAAAAAACAATAATAATTACAATAACAAAAGTAATAAAAACAGGAATAGTTCTTGACAGTTTCTTCAATAACCCGAACCCATAGATGTTGATCCTTTATTATCTCAAATTAGACATACACAAGTAGTTAATTATGTAGGTGAAACCCAAACGGAAGCAAATTGTCGGCATTCAGCCTCGGAACTTCCCTAGAAACAAAACGTCGTCATAAGTCGGACTAGAAAATCAAAACGTCATCTTAAGTTTTCTAGCAATGGAGCAATGGAGCAACTAATAGCCTTTTGCGTGAATAAGATTTACCAATGCCAAAAAATAAATCAGTCAAAGATGATTGTGAATTCCAAGTGCATAACTTCAATAAAGAATATAATGGACTAATAGGAAATAATATTTTGATTCCAAATAATGGAGAAATAAACTACAAAAATAAAACTTTAAAATTTAATGACGAAATCATACCTATTTGCCTCAACGAAAATGAAGAAAACGAATATGAAAAATCAATCAACCATTTGAATAAAATAAAACCCATGGAATCCATAATAAATCTTGAAATCAATAACGATTTTCAAGCACATCGTTTAAATAAAGAAGAAAAGAGAATACTATTGAAAGTAATAAAAAAATGCGATGAAGCGTTTTACAGAAAAAGTGGTGATCTTTTAATCAAAACAATCAATACCACTGATATGCAAAACTTAACCCTTGAAAAATTGCACTATTATTATATTAAAAACAATCAACTAAGAAATGAGTTTACGTGCGAACACAATAAAAAAAAACATACAGTAATAATAATCATACTGATAATTATATCCATAGCTTTCATATCAACAAATTTCATAAGGAAAAAAAAAGAAAATTGTTAATAATACCAATGTTCCACGAGTCAGTTTACGACCCGTAGAAGATTCTAAAGGGGAAGATGTTATACTAATAATTATATCCATAATTTTCATATCATAAAATTGCATGAGGAAAAATAAGAAGATTGTTAATAATATCACTGTTCAAGAGTCACGACCCGGAGAAGACTCTAAAGGGGAAGGTGTTATATCCGAGACAACTTGTGTGTCTCCACAGGAACTTTATTTCAAGTTCAATAGAAATAAAAATGTAAGCGAATCAATTAGAAATGTCAACAAACCAATGCAAAGACCATGCACCTCTTTTCATTTATGTTTATCAGCACTTTTTCCCTTCAGCAACTTAAATTCATTGTCAAAGAATTTCACCATTGAGGAGAATATTATATCATCTGCAGCCAAACGAAGATTTGCAGCGCTAGCAATAATTAGATACTTTTAGTTCACTTGACCATTGTCATAGTCAGTTCTTGATCAATCTCCAATTACAGCTCAAGATTACCTCCCCCCAGTGGTAAGGGATCAGAAGCTTGGATTTTATAAAATTAAATAATAGTAAGAATCATATTTTATTTCTTGCACGGTGATGTTCTTATTGGGAGAATATCAGATCGTATATGGTATATAACTTTTTATGTTTGAAAAGTATCAAAAGGGCTCCTGAAAGCCAGTCCTGAAATCGCACTGAAAAGGACCTGTCAGGTTGTTGACAAATGGTTTCAGGCGTTCACACACAACTGCAGAGAGTATTTTGTAAGCGATGTTGAGGAGGCTGATACCTCTGTAGTTGGCACAGTCAAAAGGGTCTGCTTTCTTGTGAACAGGACAAACGACGCTTAGATTCCAATCATCGGGCACGCTTTCCTCCGACCATAGCTTACAGATGAGCTGGTTCATGCGCCCAAACATATCGTCTCCAGCTGCTTTTAACAGTTCCAAGGACAATCCGTCCGCCCCGGCAGCTTTGTTCGACTTCAGTCTAGATATCGCTATCTTGACTTCGTCTAAGTCTAGGGGGCGGAATTCGTGTTCATCATCGTCCAAATTGCGTGAAACCTTCTGCCTGACAGCGAAATTTATGTCGTCATCGCTGTTAAACAGTCTACAGAAGTGATTTTTCAAAATACTCAGCATCGATTGCCATTCTACTACTAGTTGTCCATTTTCGTCCGTGCATCTTCCAGATACTTGTTTTACCTTTTGGTAACACTTTCGAACCTCCTCTTTGTCGTAACACCTCTCCATTTCCACGACAACGCTCTTCTCATGCTCTTTTTTTTGGAGATGCCGGTTCACTTCCTTCCATTCTGTTCATAGAGCTCACGAACAGCAAATGCCTCATTGACTCGTGGCACTCGTTGTTCGATGCAGTGTTGTCTTGTAAGCATCCTGCTTGGCTGCATGTGCCTGCCTGCACTCATCGTCAAACTATGGTTTTCTTTTTTGAGGTTTCTTCTTCTATTGTATGTTCAGGCAGCGTCGAACTTTCCGAGTGTTTCAGGATTCGGTCTGCAAAGATCCTTGCCGATCAACTGCGAATGTAGCTTTCCGACGTCAAACCGTAGTGTCCTGTCTCGACTCAATACTTCTCCCGATATCCTCATCCTTACCTTGGCTACAAAAAGGAAATGGTCCGAGTAGATGTTGGCTCCTCTAAGCGATCAGACTTCGAGAATATTTATGGTCGAGAATATCTGACGTCGATCGCAATGTGATCAATGTGGTTGACGGTTGATTGATCAGGAGACCGCAAGGTCCGCTCATGGATGTTGAGGTGTGGGAACCCCGTGCTCATCACAGAGAGGTTACGCCCCGAGGCGAAATCTACTAGCCTGAGACCGTTTCCGGAAGTGTATTTATGGTCGGAAGAATATTTATGGTCGAGAATATCTGACGTCGATCGCAATGTGATCAATGTGGTTGACGGTTGATTGATCAGGAGACCGCAAGGTCCGCTCATGGATGTTGAGGTGTGGGAACCCCGTGCTCATCACAGAGAGGTTACGCCCCGAGGCGAAATCTACTAGCCTGAGACCGTTTCCGGAAGTGTTCTCGTGCAGCCTGTGTTTAACGAAGACTCTAGCAAAGGTTTCTACCTTACCCAGCAGTGCGTTGAAATCTCTTAGAACGATCTTGGTGTCATAGCTGGGGCATTGATTGTATGTATGCAATGTGGTTGACGGTTGATTGATCAGGAGACCGCAAGGTCCGCTCATGGATGTTGAGGTGTGGGAACCCCGTGCTCATCACAGAGAGGTTACGCCCCGAGGCGAAATCTACTAGCCTGACACCGTTTCCGGAAGTGTATTTATGGTCGGAAGAATATTTATGGTCGAGAATATCTGACGTCGATCGCAATGTGATCAATGTGGTTGACGGTTGATTGATCAGGAGACCGCAAGGTCCGCTCATGGATGTTGAGGTGTGGGAACCCCGTGCTCATCACAGAGAGGTTACGCCCCGAGGCGAAATCTACTAGCCTGAGACCGTTTCCGGAAGTGTTCTCGTGCAGCCTGTGTTTTACGAAGACTCTAGCAAAGGTTTCTACCTTACCCAGCAGTGCGTTGAAATCTCTTAGAACGATCTTGGTGTCATAGCTGGGCCATTGATTGTATGTTCTCTTGCCCGGCCCATCCCATCGCATCTCCTGGAAGGCGGTAATGTCTGATTTTCGGTTTTGCACGTGGTATGTTCAAGGACCTCACATTCCACGTGCAGAACCCAAAATCATTTTCCTTTAAACGTTTGCTGGGGTCGTCAACTTTGAATCCGTCCATATCCGAGGCATGTTGTCGGTTCGTAACCGTGTTTTTTTTACGTGGTGAAGGAGTTAACCTCACGCAGAACCTTCAACTGCTAGGCCAGGCCCATTGTATGACCCTTGGCCAGAGGGGGGTTGCTGCATTTATTAGTTCACCACACAACGGTTGTTGTGATGGCTATCCAGGGGCGCCACATGGAGATTGTATGTTAACTTGACGTATGCACAAGCAGGGATCGCGCTGGCATCCTACCTGGTTGGGTGCAGTCAGCAACTTCGCACTATGTACATAAGCCAATGCCCCACCGGAATATTCCTATCACACCGCAAACACTGCCGTTATTGAATTTAACTCACGCATACTACTTTATTTTCACGCACGTTGTTACAAGGTTTATTCCAGCCGATTGAGCTTATAAGAAAGTATTTCTTACCATACGGTGTCGAAGGCCTTCTCCAGATCAATCAAACTAGCCCCTGTACTTTCTTTCTGGCCATTTGATATCCGACATCAGTGTCGACGCGGCATGTATAGTGTCATGCCCTGCTCTCAAGCCGAATTTGTTATCCAGGATTATATTTTCGTCCTCTGCCCAGTTGATCAGAGCTCTATTTATCACCCTCTCGAATAACTTGCTGATATTCGGAAGGAAACTATCTTTTCCTCGCTTGGTTATGTGTTGTACAGTCGCAGTTTTCCAATGCTCCGAAAAATGTGCATTATTCAGAGCATTGTTACACAGGATTGCGTCCATATATACCACTTCCGGAGGAAGATGTCTTAACACAATGTTCGAGATATCGTCGATTGCAACTGACCTTTGCTTTTTTAATGATTAGAAGACCGCCTGAAGATCTGCCTTCGAAATTAACTTGGGAAGAACCCCTTCATCAGCGATGACATTGTCTGTCATGTTTTCGTCATTGAAGACGACAAGCCCGATGTTCTCACATCGCCATTGCTGCAGATTTTCTCGAAGTTGAGAGGTGCTAGCTTGCACACTGTTTTTCCAGCCGTGGTTCGGGCGAACGCTCACGTTCACCTTTTACACTTCCTTCTTATACCACAAGGAAGTTCTCGTCGAGAACATCGTTATTGGGATCAATACCTGCTGTAGTCAGTATCTATTCGTTGTCTGTCGAGCTTAAGACACAGAAAATCGCTACTTTTTCTTCGAAAGAATTTGTTGATTTGTGGAAACATAGATAGAACAGCCCATATCTAAGTGTTCGAGTACGTGATCAGAGAAACTCTGTAATATTGTTCAATTAAAGTTTGTACGTTCTTAATAAGTGATTTCCCTAACTACCTCACTAGGTCTATCAGTAAGTCGCCTGTACAAGGTTTCTAATCTTGACGGGACTCTACTTTTCTATTAATGAAGTGGATTCATTGTCGCATTGCGGTACAAGTTTTCATTGTTTGTGAGTGTATACTGTAGTATTTTACTGTCCATAGTTATTTTAAGTTTCTCGTCAAATTACATTAGATACATGTCAATCTCTTCGTTTGACAAAACGCGCATTCGTAGAGAGTGCTCGTGTCATTTGTCTGGAAAAGCGAGGCCAACGCGCACTACTATGGTTGAGGGTATGCGTTTGGACAAACTCTCCAAATGCCGCAATGTCGTTGGCGATCTTTGATTCTGCACTGATTCCCCCGATGGTCACTGAGATACACGAAAGTGTTTAAACAGTTTACCGTTTATGTGTTTGTGTCTCTCAGCTGCAGTCGTGCGAATTTTTGAACGAATATTAAAAGAAAAGATAATGATGATTGTTGGTGATAAGAACATTTTTTCGTAAAGTACAGTTTGGGTTTAGGCGTAGTCACAACACTTCTCATCAAGTTAAGAAAATCTGTAATCATATCGCTGGTAAATCGACAGGCGTCATTTTACTTGACATTGAGAAGGCATTTTACACTGTCTGGCATAATGGTCTCATTTTCAAAATGAACAATCTCAACTTTTCACCTCATTTGTGCAGTAGTTTTCTGTATGATCTTTGTTTCCAAGTTCATGTTAAAAGTGGTGTTTCAAACTCTATATATGTATTGTAATCCAGGTGTACCCCAAGGGTCTGTCTTGGCGCCAACCCTTTACAATTTTTATACCTCGGATTTTCCAGAATTACCCGAATGTGAAACTGCTATCTCTGCGGATGCTAAATGCTATATTTACTGTTATATTTTCATCATATGAGTTCGCTCTTAACATTGAGATCAATTTTAAATATGCGCTGGAAAGTATTTTTAGTTACTGTGATGAATGGAAGATTAAGTACAATGAAGATAAATTACAAGCGATATTTTTCACACGAAAAACCATGCTTGCTTATTCCACCTTAAATCTCCACGCAAGAGCGCGTGTTGAGCTGGTCTATAAAAGAATATTGAAACTGACAGATAAGTTTATTTACTCATGTGTTATTGCCGACAATCCACTAATCTATGAACTAACAAATTGTACTCCTCAAAGTGAATAATTATTATTACATGTATACATTTTGTAATCTACACGATTTATTTGTTAAACTTAAATATTGCTAGTATTTCTTTCAAATTAATTTTTTTTATCCTTTTATTTAATTATTGATTTATTTGTTTACTTATTTATTTTTTATTTATTTATTTATTTATTTACTTAGTAGTAACATCTTTATTGTAACATAATTTTTTACCTTAGTACTGCTTTCAAACATTAATTTACTTATGTTCACTGACATACATGTATATATACACATACTAAATATATATATATTTTTTTCTCTTGTATTTCCAACACATTGTAGTACTTCCCAACACATAGTTGGCCCGTGGCGCTGTGGGTATGTGCGTCGACCCCAACCTCGACGTCGTTGTTTTTTTTTCGACGACCCCACCTCTTTCGAGTTACTGATAATGCTCAAAGAGTATTTCCTGTCTAGAAAAAGCTTCTCAAATCTGGCCGTTCGGATTCGGCATAAGACTGTAGGTCCCTTCCACTCGTGTGAGAACAATAGCACGCACAACACGAGTGGTTGCTGAGAAGCCAAGCCCTGGCCCTCTATGGGCTGTAGCGCCACCCATATTATATATTAGTTATTTTTATAAATTTCGCAATAATGTAAATACATTTCCAGAAGTAAGATATTAGTATTAGATACTGTGATAGCTTAAATCAATATGAACATTTTATAACGAATTAAACATCTATCTATATCAGATGATCATGGAATCCTTAGAAATTGGTCAAAATGTTCATTCGATGAAAGATGCATAGAATTTTTGGGATATATATATCGCTGTGAAAGGATTCTTAAAACCAAGCAACTCTAAGTAGGTTGAGAGTAGATTGTGCAACAATCGCAAGGTTGCGTTACGGTTTGCTAAAAAAGGATAAACAGCTTGTTTTTGGAGAACGAGATTTCAAGGCATTTCAATGTCTTAAGGATGCATTATGCAATCAGCCTGTTATAGAGAAAATGGGTTTAGTTTCTTAATATTTTGGTATAAATGATATGATGCTTTAGTGTTTTAAACTTCTCTTTGTTCCTGACTTCTGATAAGCGACCTTATTGTTAAATCTTGTTTTCATGAACAAAGCATAGTGTCCACCTGATTTTGAAATTTCAGTTGTTGTTCCTTTGCCATCAAACGTGCTCGCAAATTGGACACCGTACGTTCTCCTGTAGATGCTGACTCCCAAGCGCTTTGCAAATAATTTTACCCTGCAGTCAGATACATTAAAATCTTCTTCATTACCATGGAGTCTGATATACCGTTTTTGGTCCTTCATTTATTATACGATTTCCATCAACTTTGACAAAAAAGTAGCAATATCATCACACTGGTCTTTAAATAAAGAATAATACTTTCGCTGCAGGAATACAATATTTGCCTGCGAAGATTGCTCGTAAGTGCTGTTAAACGTTGTCCACATTTTGCTGGCCGTCTCGCAATTTATAATTTGCAGCAATGGTTGCTTCTGGCAAGTACGGCTAGCTTTGGCATCCGATTTCCTCCATACCACCATATCTGTGGCATAATTTGTAGAATTAAGTACCGGAGGCAAAGATACACCTACGATGACGTCCCACAATTCCGCTGCTTCCAATCTGGAATTTCCAGATAAGCCAATTAGAGCCATTTCTCAATATTAAACGTATTACCATCCATTTTATGATAATAAAAAAAAACGTTAGCCACAAAATATGTAAATTCTGCTGATAGATTTTTAATTTAATAACACTTCTTTTTTCAATTTTTTTTTAATTTATATTCCATGAACTGGGCACATAGCTTTTTGCTACTTGCAGCTTTCATAAAAGCGAAAGAAACGATCAGCAAGACTTATGAATTCACTCACAGGAAAACATTATTAAAGAAGTATAACCAAGAACAAAGAAACGACAGTTGACAGTACATATGCCTTTTCTACCCAGTTAAGTCAACAAACAGCGAGAAAGTCTTCAAGAAAGTGGATAACCAAGGCGAAATAATCAGTAATCCGATTCACATCATAACAGATAGCAGTGCAACATTCACCTCTAATTTATTCTGAAACTATTGTCAAAATATTCACATTAGCCATATTTGCAAGGTTTAGTAGAATTATTATTAATGTGCTCAGAAAGATGACTAGTGACAATCCCGAACAAAAAACAAGCAAGGAAATATATGGGCCATTCGCTGAACTTAGTTTGGAGTTGGAATGAAGCGCGTATTAATTATCTGCAGCCTTATAGTCGAAAGTCGGTTTCTATCAGTGCTGTTTCAGGCCTGGGAAGTCTACTATCGATCAAATCTTCACATTACGGCAGGTCCTCGAAACAACGCACGATGATACCCATCACCTATTTGTCGACCTTAAGGCCGCATATGACAGCGGGTATAGAGACGAGCTATACAACGCCACGTCTATGAGCTGTCAATCAAATTTTTGCTCGTATTGAAAGTGACCAATACACAATATCGATATTGTGTCAGCTGGCTAAGGACCATGCCAGCTGGAGAGGCTTGTTGGCTAAGGCCCAGGTTCACCCCGGACTGTAGCGCAAGAAGAAGAAGAAACTTGAATGCTTTTCAATTAATATGTTGTCTCCCATTATCAATCATTTCCTGGAGTCTTTGAGGCATGCTCTCTACTAATCTTATACCATAATCTTGAGCCACATATCTCCACATAACTAGTATTTTTCGTGATAATTGTATAATTGTCATGAATGCCCAAACGCTTTCAATGGGACTTGCATCCGGCGACTGTGATGGCACCCACTGCACCAATGTTGCACAAATGATGTTTCGGGCTATTATCATTTTGCAGTTGCCAAATTACCAAGGCAGATGGTGATAAAGCCTTCTTATAAATATTGACCATGATTATTGTTTAAGTTATTTGTAAGCATGAAAAAAGTTGCCAAATCCTAGTTTTGAGAAGCATTTTGATGGTCCGCTGGATTAATTTATTGGATTGTGTACACCAGGTATGAGTGATAGGAGACCATGTCCAAAAGGAACCTTCATGTTAAAATACTTTCGCTTCTGACAAAAATTGAACAATCTTTAAATTTTGTTATTCAAAGCATCTTAGCAGAAGTATGCAAACACCACTTCCAAACCGGTTTTCATACATAAGTTTTGTGGTATACAATCTTATCAAACGGACTGTATGTAACTTCATTGCAGCTTTTAGAAAAACAACTTTTTGTTTTTACTCTTGACTGTTTTTTTATTTCCACGAACATTGTTTACCCAAGTAGGTACAATATTTGCATTGAGATTTTTTGTACTCTTATGAAAATTTCATTATGTACAAAAATTCTACATGGTCCTTCTTTGACTGTAGAGCAAACAGTTTGTGTAAACGTCTAAAGCAGTTTTGCACCGCACTAATCAGCACGTACCAGTGCGGCTTCCGGCCGAATCTTCACACTAGGGCAGATAATGGAGAAGACCAGCAAGTTTCAAATCGATACTAACCATCTTTTCAACGAGCCGCATACGACAGAATTCAGCGCAAGAAGCTATTCGAAGTGATGGCGACGAGAGGAGATCCGACGAAGAATCGCCCTTGACAACCGATGCTACTTCGGTCTGTCAAAATAACTGGGCTCGAAACTCCTGACTCGAAGGACCAAAGTCATGCTCTACAAAACCCTTATTATGCCAGTTCTACTTTATGGAGCCGAAAGCTGGACATGCGAGGAAGGCAAATTGAGGAGAAGACATACCCGCGAACTCTACGAGCTGTACAAGGATGTGGATGTAGTCCGGAAGGCAAAAATCCGTTGACTGCACTGGCTCGGCCCCATTGACCGAATGGACAACAACGCTTCAGCAAAGAGGGTCTTCAAATCTGAGCCTCGCTGAGGCTCGAGGAGGAGAGGAAGACCGAACCTCCGGCACAAGGACCAAGTCATCACGGATGTAAGACAACTTGGCCTTGATAACTGGAAGAAGCGTGCCCAGGACCGTCACCGATGAAAGGCTTAGGCTCAGACCCTTCATGGTTCGTCTGCCTGATAACTAACTAAGTAAGTAAGCACACAGTTTTACAATTTTCTGGTATTGAAGTTCTTCTTTCACTACACCCTCCCTCACAGTGCATACTTGTCCATTTAGGGGGTACGATATCAGTCGTTCACGAACCAGTAAACAGTTCACACGTGTTTCGACGTCTAAAATAAATTGAAGTAAACATTAAGTGAAGTAGTGCAAGCAATATCGGGATCCGAAGAAGCGCGCAGCCGAGAACGTAGAGTTCCAAGGCAAGAACCAGCAGGTGCTGGGTTCGAGACCCAGTGCCGGCACGTTCACCTTTAGTTTTTATTTTCTCCCGTGTTTTCCCAGCTAGTGTCATTACGCTGGGAGAGTGAGCGAGGGCAAAGTAAGGACGAGAACGGGCAGTCCGCTGACCTAGTAGCGTTTTCATATGTGTTAGACGGGAAGAAGAGGTGGTTGGCATTAAGCAGCAGCAGCTTCGAGTCAATGGCCTCCAACACAGAAGATGAACTGGAAGCCATAATCCGCTCTAAACAAGCCAAAGTCTCCAATCTGAGGGAGGAGACGGATAGACTAATTCAAGAGGTTAGAGACCTGCTAAGAATAACTCTCGAAAGAAGAAGGAGAGAGGAGGAACAAGACCGACAATCCGGCAACAACAACAACAGTTGCCTGAGCTGAGTCAGAGGCAGATGCAAAAGCAGAATCAGCAACAACAACAGTCAGCATCAAAAACAAAGAAGCTGCAACTACAGACAGCATCCACACAACAACAACAGAGGCAGCAACAACAAAAGCATCTCAGCTCCATAAGCAGCAACAACCGCAAACAGCGAAGCGACATCAGAAACCGCAGCAACATACAGAAGTTCAGCAACATCCACAGCAGAAAAAAGAAAAAGTGCCGCCGATTAATTTGTACAAGGTGGACATTATCCAAACGGCAAAGGTATGTAGGTCGGCAATGGGTAGTGGTAGTTTTATAGTTAAAAAGGATAGGGGTTTTCAAAAGTACTCAATTAGCTGTAAGATTGTTGAACAATATAAAATTGTACAAAAGTGTCTAAAGCGTTCGGAGACGGAGTTATATTCCTTCACACCAAAAGGAGAAAAACTCCAGGCAGTGCTATTGAAATTCGCCGCTCCGTTTGAAGCGAATGAGATCTTCCAACTGCTCAAAGAGCAGATGTGTGACGGTCTCGAGTTCGTCGGGGTCAAGCCCTTCACCACAGCTAAGGCAAAAAGGAAGGACGGAAATTACCGTTCTTCATTGTTCAGCTGTCACCAAGCAGCAAACGAGATCGGCCAGATGACATTTTCTCTTCAGCTGATTACAGATGCGGCTAGGAAAGCATAAGAAGGCGCGACGACATTTCACAATGCGCTCCCTGCCAAAGGTTTGGGCACACCGCACACCACAAGGCGGAGGACTGCCCGCTGGGGAAAGAGGGAGCAGCTGACAAAAGTCAGCTCAAATGCGCACTTTGGCACACCGCCAACTATCGGGGTTGCCCTAAGTTCCAGGAGCGGAAAACAAAAGCGGTTCTGCAGAAACAGCCCCCAGTGAAAATTCCACTCGGGCAGCCATACCCGTCACACCCGAAGTGACTTTCGCCCAAAGGACGTCTGTCAGGCGAAGCACTGAAAAGCAGCAACTACCTAAGGTAGGGACGCAAGCCCCAGTGCCTAGAGCACACGGTCCAACTCCTGATTGGAAAACATCCATTGAAAGGCGTATGGAATCGTTAGAGATGCAGGTTGCCAAAATTCTGGCGCTTCTGCAGAACCCAGCACGTCACCAGTCCTAATGGCTGCGCAGACGGAGAGTACTTTTAAGATCCTTGCAGTAAATGCAAATGCATTGAAAGGGGTTCCACGAAAAAATGAGCTATATCGATGTTTTGGACGATCAAAGCCCAGAGCTATTTCTGATTAGCGAAACCATACTAACCCAGAGAGGCATATGCAAATATAATATTTTTAGAAAAGACCGGCCCAACTCCAATGGTGGAGGCGCTGTTGCGATCTTCATTAAGAATAATATTAAACACAAAGTAGTACAGAGTAGTGAGGTGCGACGGTTTCAGGTGTTGGAGGCCTGCATCGTTTGCATTTCTCTCCGTAGCGGGAGATAGCTATTTGCGGTGTTGGTCTACCCTTCGGCTCCCTCAGCTCCATAACTACTATGTCAGAGCTCCATGCACTCTTTCGATGTCTAGGTCTGGACTCGAAAGAGAACTATTTTATTTTGGTCGGCGACTTAAATGCCCGCCACGGTTATTGGGGAAACATGGTTTCCAACAACAGAGGGGACCAGCTCTACAGCTGGTTCTGCTTGCACAGTGTCGAGTATAGACTCGATTTAAAAGCTACCGAGATCGCATCCTTTCCCAGGAGCGGATCGTTATTGGATCTCCTGCTGTTTGACGCAAGACTGCAGCTGACAGACACAAACGCACAAACGGTTAACTGTTTGAACACTTTCGTGTATCTCAGTGACCATTGCGGACTTAGTGCCGAATTCAAGATCCCCAACGATATTGCGGAATTAGGAGAGTTTGTCAGAGATTGACATGTATCTTATTCAATTGGACGAGACAATAAAACGAACTATAGACAGTACGATACCACGGTATACACGAACTAACAACGAGAACTTGTACCGCAATGTGACAATTGACGCATTAAACCAACAAACAAGTAGGAGTCAATTTTTTTGTTGGTGTAATTTTTTTGGAGTCAAAATTAAAAACTTTGTAGTGGCGGTTTACTGAGATACGCAGCGAGGAAGTTAGTACACTGAAATCGCTTATAAATTGTGCAGAATTACAGAGTTTCTGCAAATACGTCCGGGAACAACAAGATTCGGGCTGTTAAATCTAACAACCCGAGTGTGTTTCCACAAGTTAACAAATTCTTCCGAAGAAGAAATAGCGATCTTCCGTGTCTTAAGCTTCCCAGGACGACAGACAACGAACGCATACTGACTACAGCAGGTATTGATCTCAATAACGCCGTACTCGACGATGACTTCTTTATGGTCGACGATCCGCAGGAAAAAGTTAAAGTAATAGGCGCAGTTTTCCAGGAAGTGTACAAGGTGTTTGCCCGAACCACAACCTCGAGAACACCGTGCAAGCTAGCAACTCGCAACTTCGAGACGGACTGCAACTATGCCGATCTGAGAACATCGGCTTTGTCGTGTTCAATGACGAAAATATTGCAGACAATGACATCGCCGACGAAAGGGTGCATCCCCCGTTCAATTCGAAGGCAAATCTTCAAGCGGTCTTCGCAGCACTACAGAAGAAAAAGTCAGTTGGAATCGACGGGATCTCTAACATTGTGCTAAGACACCTCCCCCTGGAAGGGGTTATTATGTACGCAATCCTGTTTAACAACGCTCTGAATAATGCACATTATACAGAGCATTGGAAAACTGCGATTGTACAACCCATAGCCAAGCGAGGAAAAGATTCTTCGAATCCGTGCAACCTCCGGTCAATTAGTCTCCTTCCGAACATCAGCAAAGTATTCGAGAAGGTGATAAATAGAGGTCTGATCAACTCGACAGAGGACAAAGATATAATTCCGGATAATCAATTCGGTTTCAGAGCGGGGCATGACACTATTCATGCCGTGTCGAAATTGATGTCGGATGTCCAATGGAACAAGAGCCAGAAACAATGTACGGGGGCCTGCTTGATTGCCCTGGAGAAGGCCTTCGACACCGTATGGTTAGAAGGACTTTACTACAAGCTCAATCGGCTAGGCATTAGTAAACCACTACTGTACCTACTATATAATATGCTTACCGGTAGGCGGTTCGTAGTCAAGAATGGCAACGTGACCTCTACAGGTATTTTTGAAGTAAAAAATGGTCTCCAACAGGGTGCCGTTAATTCGCCGATCCTGTTTCAATAAGTTCTCTTTCTCACGCAATTGCCTACGCCGACGACTTGACCGTGTAGAGATCAGGCAAAAAGATTGAGAACATCACTACGCTCGCGCAGGGTGATTTCGACTCATTCATGAGAGATTGCGATGAGTGGAAGTTGAATATCAACTTTCAGAAGTCGGAAACCATTCTGTTCAGGACGCCGTTGTATAAAGCTTCCGCGGATACGAAAAAAAACTTGGCGAAAGTTCTCTATTGTTGGACGGCAGGGGTAACCACTGGCGCAAAGGATTGTAGTCAGATACCTGGGCATCTGGCTAGAGTATCTATATTTTAACAAACATGTAGATGCTGCTCTGGTCAAGGCCCGCAGCGCTTTCGCTCTGACAAAGAGATTTTCTTATAACAGCCAACTCAATGCAAGCGTAAAGGTAATGTGCTACATGGCCCTCATAAGGCCAATGCTCACCTATGGCTGTCCCGTGTGGTTCACCATGAATGCAAGCTGATGGAAAAGATTCGGGTATTTGAGAGGACTTGTCTTAGGGCTTGCCTTCGCTTCTACAGAACACCAGAGTCCCAGTGCAGAAAATTCTACTCCAATGAGGTTTTATACAACAGGGCGAACCTGATACGAGCGGACAATTTCCTGGTGAAGTTGATTCGATGCCACACTGCGAGAGCGATGAACTCGGTAAATAACCTGATCTCCGGGGCTTATTACCCCAACCCACAATATCACGAGAGGGTACGTCATAACGGCTTCGTCCCACCAGAAGCCTTCCTCCATTATGATAAGCGCTGTCTGATACAGAAAAAAAATGCGGTACCGATCCTGTATCACATCGCCAGGTCAACTGTGGATGGGCGTCTCAAACACGACCGTTCCGTCGCACGAAGAGCTCAGGAAAATCTCCTCCGCTTCAGTATGGCGGTGTCGAGCCGTGATAAGCGGGATGTTGTAACGCAACATCAAAAATTTTGTTGGCCGAGGAGTGAAGAAACTCCCTCTTCGAACCCCTTAGACCCGGCCGGGCTAAAATGAGTATCCCCGAAAGAGAAAGCTGTCGGTCAGTCTTACGGCGGTAATGTTGCTGCCAAGACCTACGGCCGACCTACATATATTAGGGTAGTGTTTAAGGTAGTCTGTAAGTTGTACATAAAAAAAAGAGGATACACAACTCTACACCTGTGTGTACTGATGTGTATACAAATGTATGCAGTATTTATATATATATGCATGTGTAAGTATGTGTATGTATAATTCTATAATTTTTCTTAATCATTAGTCATACAGTTGTTATGAAATTATTTAGCCAATGGAATGTTACTTTAAGTCGAAAGACATAGTTTAAGTTTAAGTTTACCCTAGAGTGCCCGCTGAGGGCCAGTAAGTTAGAAGTAAGAGACATTGTGCGTCCAACTAGTTTTTAAGCATTTTTGTCTAGTATGTAAGTATAATATGAATATTGAAATAAAAATTAATTTAAAATTAAAAAAAGGGGGTACGATATTACTATGCTGATCGTGATCTGTAATTTAGGGGTACAATATTGCTATGTTGATCGTGATTTGTAACATCCCAATCAAACCGAATGAACCTGGAAATGGTTTTCAAGCGCTTTACCGATACTGTGGCTTTATGAACCTTTTCAGGGTCATAAGTCCACAGACCAAGTTATTGTTAGTGTATTCGTGTATTTTTCATTTCAAATACACTCAACTCCTCAAAGTAAAAAAAATTCAAGAACAAATCCACCCATTTCCTAAGATGCAAATACATGAGAACATTTTTTAATGCCCCGATAGAAACTGTTCAGGTAAACTAAAATTATACTTCATGTGAAGGTTAAAAGAAACGATGACCATTGGCACTCATGCAAGTAAAACTGTTGGCAGTGCCTGTTCGTTTGGTAATTTGAAATTGCGAATATTTTACTTACATGGAATTAATAAATTCAGAATGGTTAGAACTATCATGGGTTTGATTTCTTACACGCATGTTGTATGTTTAGCAGGCATCCAGAAGTACTGCATATTCAACCAAAACATCCGGGTACATTTTAAATGAAAAAGTGGAGTGAAGTTAAGGTAGCACAGTGCAGTATAAGTTAAGGTACAGTGCATAATAATTGAAGTGTTGAGTTCCATTTCTTCACAATCCAGGGATTGAACTCTTTTATTGCTCAAATTCATTGTGATTACGTAGACACAGTTTCTGTAAAACGTAAAATTTTTTTCGCTGACTCTGTTCCTGCAAGGACGATCGTGTCATTTTGCTGACGACAAAGATTCGAGCAAGTGAATGATATGAGTCGATGAAGTGATGACAGTGAATTATGGTTTGAATCTTAAAGGAGAAGGTTAAAATAAAATAGTAAAGTATGTTATTGTGTTTTATTTTTGTTAATTGATGGAAATTGCCGGATGTCGTCACAAGTCAATCTCGTACAACATCAACAATATCGTCCACATACCCGTCATTAAAATTAACTTTTATTTTTTCTGAGAATTTACTTGTTACTTTTTAAATTGGAACCAAATCACAAAAAATATTTATTCACTTTCCGTTGTTTAATGATTACATCAAAATGGCACTGTCATTTCTCAATTTCCGTACCTCAAGTTGGCTGCATTAGCTCAACTGAAATAGTAATAATTCAAATTCCTTCGGTAGATTCTAAGTTCAGTTGTTTCGATGGCGACACAACTGAGTTGAGTTGAATACTGTAATAGGGCCTCTATATATATAATTTTGGTCCACATAAATTGACTTTATTTGTTTCTATAAAATGCATTATACTTTTACTCTAACTCTGGCATACAATTTTGGGGTTTAACTGTAGTATCGCTATCAGAAACGCTTTGTATATGCATATATTAGAACTAAGACTTCATCTAAAAATAAATTTATTGTTTATTGTCTTCACATTATATACATTGCAAAAAAATGCTTTTCTTATGTAAATATTTATTTTCTAACTACAGCAGGTGGAACTATGCTTTAAGACAGGCGAAGTAATACTGGTGTATGGTGACATGGATGAGGATGGTTTCTATATGGGAGAACTAGACGGGGTGAGGGGATTGGTTCCATCGAACTTTTTAGCTGATGCCCCAGATCAATTTAATAATCAAGTGATATCAGGAAGCCAAAGTGCTCCTCAAAGGAGTGTGAACAATAGAACAAAAGGACAGGGACCAGGAGCAAGAGGGCCGCCACCTCCACCGAGAGAAAACATTTTGTCTGGCATAACGAACCAACGGTGTGCGTTAAAAAAAGGTTTGATAATCTCTTAATTTTGTATAAACTTGTTTGTATATATTTCCTCTTTTTGAGAATATTTAGGTAAGAAGAATATTTAAAATTAGTTGGACTGGTGTACACATATGTACACTCAACAACGAAAGTAGACAGGCAGCTTAGAGTACCCTGTGTTCTCAACAAAAATTAAGCTCAAATGGAACGTCAAATCAAAAAAAAGTGAAAGAAAATAGTATGAGGAAAGGTAAACTATAGAAAACTATAGACAACAGCCCGAGGCACTCCTAAATAGTGTAGACTTTTCGTATCTACGAATCTCGCTCACAGTTGGCGCCGTAAAAAATGTTTAAAAAAAAATACCCACTTTTAAGCACTTTTGATGTGAACTGTGTCCTAAAATTTGTTTATCTCCGTTTCAAGACCAGCAATCGCTTCTTGACGGCTCGCTAATTTTGACCAATCACATCAATGTCTTCCTCGTATGCTAGCAATTGTATGGATTTTTGGAAAATCGTGCCTCTAATGAACGGTTGAAGAACTCACATGACAGCGCGTCGAATTGTCTAAAACCTTTTTTGACATTGAAGGTCTCTGTGAGCTCGTTATCGACCTTGATGGAACAGCGAGAGTTCTTCATCGTCATCCTGCACAACCTGACGGCTGTATAGCTAGTCTCTGTGAACAGTTTCATACGCGGCCTCGAAAATGATAAATTGGTGGTGGATGTCGATCTGCATCTCTTAAGTCTTTTCCAGGGTCCGCCGAAGTGTGAATATTTGGTCTATTGTGGACTTGCCAGGTCTGAAGTCGCTATTAGGTTGTTGACAAATGGTTTTAGGCGTACACACAGAACTGCAGAGAGTATCATGTACGTGAGGGTGAGGAGGCTGATCCCTCAATAGTTGGTCAGTCAAATGGGTCTCCTTTCTTATGAACAGGAGAAACGACGGTTAGATTCCACTCATCGTTAGCTGGTGCATGCGCCTAACCATATCATCTCCAGCTGCTTTAAACAGTTCCTCGGACAATCCGTCCGCTCCAGCAGCTTTGTTCGACTTCAGTCTCGATATCGCTACCTTGACTTCGTCTAGATCGGGGGGACGGAATTCTCTTCTATCGTCGTCCATTGCGTGGAGTGGAACATTCTGCCTGACAGCGGTATTGGTGTCCTCTTCGATGTTAAACAGTCTGCAGAAGTGATCCTTCCAGATTCTCAGTATCGACTGTGACTCTACTACGAGTTGTCCCTCTTCGTTCCGACAGGCTTCTGTATGATTTTTTTACCCTTTGGATAGTTGTTTCACCCGTTGGTAAAACTTTCAGATATTATTTCTGCATTTCCTCGATCGGGTGCTTCTCATGCTCCTTCGTTTTCCCTTTGAGAAACCGGTGCTCTTCCCTTCTTTTAAGATCATAGGGCTTACAAACCGTACTCGTGCTTCTATCCAGCGTCACCTTATATGATGCTAGCTTCTCTAAATGCGTCTGCCGACACTCATTATATAACCATGTGTTTTTTCTAGGTGGCTTTTTAAGACCCAACACCCAACCGGCAGCTTCTCTAATGGCGTTTTGACAACGGTTCCACTGTTCGTCGATTGTTTCGCCTGGCAGGGTTGGACTCTGTGAGAGCTTCAGGGAGACTCGATCGGAAAAGTTCCCAGCGGTCGATTGCGATTGAAGCTTTCCGTCGTCGAACTGGTTTGATCTTGCTCTACTCCGTTGTACAATCGATGTCCGGGTTCTCACCTTGGCTACAACAAGATAATGATCCGCGTCGATGTTTGCACCGAGGAACGTTCGGAAATCGAGTATATTGGAGGAGTGTCTGACGTCGATCGCAATGTAATCGATCTGGTTGACGGTTAGTTGATCAGGGGACCACCAGGTCCTTTTGTGAATGTTGAGGTGGGGAAACCGCGTACTGGCTACAGAAAGGTTTCTCCCCGTCACGAAGTCCAACAGCCTGAGTCCATTGTCGAACGTGTTGTCGTACAGACTGTGCTTTTCGACGACTCTAGCAAAGACGTTTTCCTTGCCCAGCGTTGCATTAAAATCTGTACATGAACTAGCTGTCTCAATTGTTTTTTGTTTATTGCTTTCTTTGTATTACAAATGCATTTGATTTATCATCGCACATTTGACATTACACAAATTTGATATAATTTTATTTTTCTTCTGAAATATCATCTAAATAGACGAATGCTAGAAACAATATTATTATTATATCAATATTCAATTCGGAGGAAAATACAGAGAAAAAACCTCCACCATAAGGGAAAAAATAATATATATATATAGCTATCACCTATGTATATATACATATATATAGATATATTTTATATAATACACAGATAGTATTGATATTAGAATATTTATTAGAAATGTAATGTATAGGCATCATATCTTCACCCAGTCAAAAGAAAGAAGTGAATAAATACACAAATTGCAAATTATGAGAATATAAATAAATAAAATAATACATTATTAAATAAATAACACATATATTTATTGAACAGTAAACAGATAATTTAATAAATATTTAAAAATATTAAATATATAAGTAAATGTGGATTGTGGCCCGTGGGGTTGTGGGTATGTGCATCGACCCCAACCTCGACGTCGTTCGATTCCAGTGCCACGAAAATAATTTTCCAGACCCCACCTCTTTCGAAATGGGCCACATGTTACCTAAATTCGACAGTAAATTACCGCAGCTATTAGCACAAGTACAGCTCCAGTCTCTATGGCGACAATTTAAAACACCTCCGATTAAGAACTCACCTCTTATGGAGAAGAGTTTGCGTAAATCGATTCTCAAGCGAAGTCTTTTCATGTCCGAAGCAGCACTACCCGGGAAGTAAACACAATAAATTTTAAAACCTTTAGAATTAGATAATTTAATCTCTATGCCAACATTTTCGACTAGATGCATTCTTACTACACCTAAGAGCGAATGCTGAACAGTTTTTTTCATAAATATAGCAACCCCAGTCCCCGTTCTAGCAGCGCGATCAGCACGATAAAATTTGTACTCGGAAGAAGGAAGATGAATGGTGGTCTCTGTAACCAATGCTATGTCAATGTTATGTCTATTGAGAAAATAAAAGAATTCTATACATTTATTGCGTATGCGTCTAGCATTCCAATCAATTACTTGTATACTATCTAGGTTTACCATATTACTTATCAGTACCATACAAAAACTTAGTGGCTAAATGTGCGATGACATTAAATTGATCTACCGTATTTGTACATGTTGACAATTTGGTTATCATTTCCATTGCCAAGGAGTTCAGCTCTTCAGTGGTGAAAAGTGTGGTGTTGTAGCTCAAAGTACTCGTGCTAGATGTGGTAAGTTCGTTCGAACCGGAGTAAGGGAAATTCTTTCATTAAGTTAAGAGACATTTGGGTTTGGTTTAATCTCTTCATTCCAATAAACTTATCCGGAGACAAGACAAAACCTGACGTTATCGGCTTGACGTGTGTTCTCTTTTGTGCCGATTTTTGCTTAATCTCTAAATATTTTGCTCTGCTGACACAAGAGAGATCGGTTAACATGCGGTTACCATTACAACTTGCACACTTTTGAGTAGACGCATTATTGCACTCAGCAGTCTTCTGAGTACCAGCACTTCCGAACATTGTTGGACTTTCACTATTCTGGGTAATGAATTTATAGCGGTTCCTAGGTAGACAAAGTTCTTGACTACCCCCAATTTTGTCAGCTGAGGCCCAGGTCCACCCCGGACTGTAGCGCCAATCAAAGAAGAATTTTGTCAGCCTGATGATGATTTTGACGAAAGGTCAATACTTGGTATATTTTCGTTTTGGCAACATATATTTGGTCTTGCAATGTTAATGAAAAACTAAACGATTTTATCATTCAAGTTCCATTTTATTTGAAGTACTTCAAAAGAGAACACAAAGTAAGGTTAAATACATAAACGTCAAAAATAAACGAAGCAACAACTTCCAATCAGCGACATCTTTATGTCAGGAAAGACGTTAATATTGTTACCAAGAAGCTGCATTAACTCTAACAGTCAATATGGTCGGCATATGCTAATAGTTGAGCTGACTTCTGAAAAATGTTTCGTCTGGTGTTAATGCGAGATTTGAAAAATTCTTTTTTGAAATCTCTGTTAGGTCCTTACCGACCTTGGTGGAGAAGTGTGCATTCAGAGTAGTGATGGGAACTATCGAATGAATTGTACTATCGATAGTTAGTAACTGAACGATTTCAACTATCGAATAATTTTATTCATTCATTCATTCACCGACTGGGTTGTTAAAACAATACACGCCGGGGTTGAAGAGGGGGGAGGGGACCCGTTTTTTTATGAGGTTTCCTTAGGAGGCCTAGTCCTCGATATATATAACTATCACAAAAAATAAAACAAAACCGTCTTCCCCGTCTCTTTCCCTAAGGGTGCTTTTTTCATGTGAGTTCCCTTTGCCTCTCACAACGAACTACAAAATCAAATACCATTGTTATTTTATTTAATGTATACATGAATACATCATTTGTACTCAATTCATTTCATTCATAAAATACAAAGTTCATTACATAGTACTATCTTACTAACTACTCTAACTAACATCCCTCATTCCGGTGCTTGGCTATTCTTCCATCGTCTATAAGCCAGAATTGCTATTAAGGAAGATTATTTGATTCAATTTTTCTCCCTTCAGGCGATTTCTTCTTCATACAACTAAATCCATTCACACGTTTTTGCATTATACAACTGAACGAATCGTTCATAGGAGCCGATAGTCCAAAGTCCAAGCAAACCAAAAAACCATTCATTCAACTAAAACCATTCATTGGACTCGATAGTCCAAAGTCCGAACAAACGAAAAAACCATTCATTCAACTAAAACCATTCATTGGACTCAATAGTCCAAAGTCCAAACGAAGGAAAAAACCATTCATTTAACTAAAACCGTTCGAACAACCTTAACTGAGTCGAACTATCGACTCTAACCAAACCATAGAACAATCTGTCTTTCTCTCTGAATTTCAGAGACACTATCTTAAATGGATTTGGCAGTCTCTTCCGACTGTAACGTTGAACTTCCTTAGTGTATTTGTTTGTCTTGGCGGCGTCGTAAAGTCTGTATTTGCCGCATTACAATCGCCAGGATAATCGTAATGTCATAGCCAGGGCACTTCTTGTATGTTTTTTGGCCCGGTCCATCCCATCGCACTTCTTAAAAGGCCATTATACCAACTTTACAGCACTCTAGGGCTTACGTTATTTGTTCGTTAGCATGTGGCCCATAAAATGATTATACTTTCCTCGTGCATGTTACTTGTCTTGAAGTTTTCCGTATATTTCTGATTGTTATAAAAATTAAATAATTTTTAATTCCTTTCCAGTCTGGGACTGATTGCCTTAATTTTCAATTTTTTACTTCTAATTTAACAAAAATACAAACGTCGGTGCATATGTGAACGGCTGAAAAGTGCTGAGTGTGTTGTATAGCCGGTGCATAAAATGAGCTAAATGCTGATCGTAATATAAGGTCAATGCATGGGTGAATGGCTGAGTGAATGACAGAAATGTGCTAATAATTTTAACAGGTCGGTGCATATGTTAGTTGCTAAAACTGTGATCCGTTTGCTCGATCGGAGAGTCGCTATGGTACGTGTTCGTTAATTTACATATTCGAAGATTGTTGTCCCTATTTCGTTTGCAGGGTTCTTCATCAATATTTCCATCTTGGAACATGGAAAGCCGGTTCCATTTTTTGACCAGTAGAAGAGATTGCAAATTTAAGTTTAGCAGGATGAATTATTGGTGTAAAATAACCACATTTGATTTGTAGAAAACGTTACAATAATAGGCATCGCCTGGTCCACACAATTTCAAGCCATCTACGCCAGAGAACTATACGTTTAGCATTGCAATGCAGGTATCGTACAAATGCTATGTGGTAACGATTTAGGTTTTGAATTTGAATACTTTTTCTGCAAGGTGCATGTGTGCGACCGAAATTAAAGCTTGGAAAGCAACAAAAATGGCACTGATTTTTTGCAAAGTGCATGTGTGCGACATCTCACATCCAATTTATGGAATATTTACTACACGTATCTTACAATTTGGAATTTAAAGCTTGGAGAGCAACAAAAATGGCACTGATCATACAAAAATAATGAAAGAGCCAAATTCAACTGAAATGTATGCAAAAATGGGTATGAATGTATCCACAAGCAAGTATTTGACACAACTAACCATGTTAATACATCCCAACGGTTATTTGAAAGATATGCAATTAATTAAAAGATTAAGTGTTGTACAAGAAACCATATCTAGCAACTTTTGAATTGTTAAAAATATATATTCCTATTATTATATTCAATCCTCAGTACATATACTTCTGTTTCACGGATAATAGTAGAAAATGTTACCGTTCGGCAACAAATGAAGATGTTATTCATCAAATGTTGGTATCATCTGATCCCTGGATTACGTATTTAGGTCTGAACCTAAAACAATTGACTCGCGTTAATTTAATAATAGGGCGCAATTATAAAATTAATTTTCTTAGAAAATTTAGAACCATGCACAATAATACAAAATTATTGAACGTATTAACGAGAAAAGTTCATTTCATTTTGTAATCCACTATTTTGCTAGTCTTTGTGTCCCTTCAACAACTCATCACCATAAAGTCTCGGGGCATATGTACTTTATCATATACCAAGTTTCCTTAAGTTCGTTACACAGTATCTTCGTTACAATGTTTTTTAACTCTGCCGTAAAACGGGACCACTGCGCAGCGTCCCATAAGACAAGAATTTTGTGAAATTTATATCAACTACATACAGCCTTTGTATGTTCAGTATGCAAAAATGTCCACCCAGGATGCTTTTGATAATGGTTAAGTAACCAAACCCATTAACTTATTAATCAGTTGAAACTAAATTTACAACGGTAGTTGCAACCATAAGTCCCGGTATTATGACGTATCGCATTATGTAATTTGAATTATGTGTTTACTAACTTTAGTAATGTGAATTTTGCATAGTTTTTGTTTAACGATCCACCCTGGCTATAGTTCTTGCTCTTCTTAAAAAGTTTCCTGTTTGATATTAGAAATTAATATATAGAGTCACAAACTAATATAAAGAGTCATCACATATTACTGGTAGATGTCCTTGAATTTATTTTTTTGTTGAGAACACAGACAAGTTTATGCTGCCTATTTGCTTTTGTGATCCACCGTATGTATGTACATGTGTTCTTCACAGAAAAAATGTGCTATAACGGTTACCCCCATCGTAATCTATCTATCTTTAATTTTCTTTTACATATTTATGAATGTGCATATGCTTAGCTTACAAATAATGATGGTATATTTATCACTTCGATAACCGCCATGGTATTGATAATCTCGATAATTCGAAATGGCAATGGAACGATTATCATGCATTTAAGAATTACCATGGGTAACGAGTTTTCGAGAATGAAAAATTTGGAATACATACAAATACCAATAAACGGACCTTTTAAATTTCTTGTGGTTTTCCAATATAAAGATGTTGCATGAATGGCGTTCGTATGTAGACTGTAAAAGTTAACACGATTAGCTATACACTATCTATCGCCTTCGCGAAAACTGTTGAGCGGGGTAAAATCCGAGTGTTCGGTGTCGTTGGCGATCGAGCAATGTCTATGAATTCGCTATTCGTTATCTTGCACATTGGTTAAGTTTCGCATATTGCGTGCGGATTCGGTACTGAGTTTTAAAATTCTTTTTCTGTGGGTCATTTGATCTTATGAGATTGTGGAGATTGATTTGAATTAAGATAAAGAGACATTTTTTCGCATTTACAATCCTTGAGTGGAAAAGACAGACATCATCATATCACCAAGGGAGTCCAGGATATAACACTAGAGTCGTGTCAACGAAGACTCACAAGTAACGCAACAAGGAAACTGAAGAATAAAGAGTAATCTGTAATAACAGAGACATTTGAACAACATATGAAAATGAAACAAAACTAGAGTTGTTTCCATGAAGATCAACAAAAATACAGCCTAGGCCGAGGAGCACACATAATATTATGATTATAATAGCTTAGAATATCCATTGGGTCGGTAGGATAGATGTAAACGCACTTCTTAAGTTAGTTAAGCCAGTTTTAAGCATTTATGTTTAGCATCTAAGTAAATTAATTGAAAAATAAAACAAAAATTAAAGAGAAAGCAATAATCATTTCAACAAGCGCACATGAATTTACCAATTCGAACACAAAATCTTACTGAATTTCTCGTTAAAAAAGGCTTCAAAATCGTAAAAAAGCTTACAACATAATTAAGCTTCTGCTGGTAGAATGACAGACACCCCAGAAACGAAAAAAACTTGTTTGCGTCGTCATTTTTCAAATGTAGGCTCATCAGTGCCATACCGTCATAGCCTTCTATATTTTAGAACTTTAGTGTAATAAAAACAAATAAAAACAGTCAACCTTAAGATATGACAGCTACAAATAAAATTACAAAACAAATTTTAAAAATAACAACTTTCAAAAAATATTCTCTGGTCCACTTATACTACCACGTCAGTGGAATTGTGGAAATTAGAGTTAGTCGGTCGTAGAGTTTGAAGTAAATAAATTTGATAGCTCTCGACGGCAAATGTAAACTAGTTCACTTAAAATGTAGCGTCATTAACATTTTTATAGTATTTTTGATTCTCATCCTAAAACTATCAACGACGATGATATGTCTCCGAGTGTTACCAAGCCTTCGGCAAGAAATAACCATTCGCCCAACAAAAATATTATGTAAGTCAAGTGAAAATGTCCATCAATTACTCCAAGAGCTTAAAGTGAATGATTACTGAATATAAGCAAACATTTCGCACAAGGTGAGAAGGGAAATTCCACCGCCACACAAAACATAAATTGACTCAATACCACAATTGTCAAATGTTTGGACTAGAGGAAAGACACACGGACACTTGCACATTTACAGCTATCTCAAAATGTGTAAGCTGCGGTGGTAACCACAAATAGACTGTTTTCACTTGTCAAAGTCGTGTAAGTTACTTACAACTAAGAATAAACTCTTTAACTATTAGGAATCGCTCACTTATGTTAACTCAATCTAACTCGGCACAAAATCAACAACCCGTCAAAAGCTTAAATCTCAGCAGAATGATCGATCTTTCAAGAAGAACTTAGGGCGCTTACAATGGAAATGGTCACCCAGCTTGGAGATTCTAAGTAAAGAATTGAGCAATTCAATGTTATAGCACAGTTTGTTCGAAAGAAATCTATATTCCAATGTCAAGTTAACTATCAAAAGTTACTAAAGACGACTAATCAGTAATGATGATCATCTTCCTGTTACCTTAAATATTCTTTCTACTCCAAACACTCTTATGACCGATTTCACACTGCGAGCTTAAGTGTTGATCCGATGCTAAACTCAGAATCAATCACAGTGAAAGTTAAGTGATGAATTGCACTTAAATAGTAGTTTAACTTAAGCCACCAATGGCCACGGCTTAAGTGTCAATCCCGAGAGTACATAATTGACATTAGTGTAATAAATTATTAAAACCTCTAAATACATGAAGAAAATTCACACAAAGAACTAATTACTTAGTCTGGCAGTGCTTCTGAGAGAGCATTGACCACGCGATTTTATAAATCACACATCTTTCAACATTATCATCACATGCATGAACATTCGCTTGTTGTGTTAGTGTGTTCTTACTTTCTCTTGGCATTTGAGTGAAGTTTGTTTTCAACCATAATCCCTATTTTGTTTATGTTTCTTGGGTTGTGTAATCAACAGTTCACACTCAATCCTTGACTTACTTAAACCATCCCAAAATATTGACTGTGAAAACCAAATCTTTTTGCGTGAGTTTCGATCTTATGTTCGATCCTACACTTAGCTAAACCGGCAGATAAAGTTGTACTGTGAAATCGGGCATTAGAGTGCTTTTAATTTAATAAAGTAAACTGGGAAGTATTTCGATATCACCAATGAAAGTTTGTTTTTTGGATACCAAAATCAAAGGTGGTGTACAAATTTAGATCTGTTGTTCTGCAACGATTTATACCAACAAAGCCCCCATTTAATAGATCTCTAGTTCTACAACGATTTATACCAAACTTTATTAGAACCAGATATGTTCTTAGACGTAAATGGCAAATACTACGCTCAACTCATGATATTTGGGAAATGATTTTTTTAACACGTCTTATTCCATACAAAATAGGTGAGTTTAGAAATAACAGTTGGAACAGAATACTCTGTACACTTGAACCCAATTCCATACCTTTCTGGAATATCACCAAAATAATTGAGAAAAAACATAGCCAGATCCTTAGCTTGGCTGTTAAAAATTTATAAGTTACAACAGTGAAGGCAAATCTGAGCTTTTAACTTAAGCTTGAGTAACCAGTTTGTGACACAAGCTATCTACAAAAGAATCTGAAGGTGAAACTGTAAGGTTATCATTTAATGCATTAAGTTCGTTATTCCCAGCAGACGGACTATTTACCCCAAAATTGGAAAAAAGGCAAAGATAATTGTATTGTAAAATTCTGGAAAAGACCCCAGCAATCCTAACAGTTACGGACCCATTAGTCTGCTCGATGGTTTCAGTAGAACTTTAGAAAAACTAATAAAATCAAGTTAGATGCTTTGCCTCAAGCAATTGGGTTTTCGAGATCGACATAGCACTTCCCTTCAAGTTGTAAGCATTTGTAAAAGTAAAACAAAGTTTAAACGAAAATATGTCGACTGGTATGGTAAACTAGACAAAGAAAAAGTCTTTGATTCTGTCTGGCACAATGCCTTATTTACAAAATAATTAAATTGGATTGCCCCGCTTACCTTGCCTAAAATTATTCAAAGCTTTCTAAGCAATAGAACATTCCTTGCTGCTCTTAATGGCGTGATTTCGTCTAAAAATTGTATGCCGCTGGAGGATCGGTTTTGACATCAGTTAACTATTTAATGTATGAACCAGGGATTTTCCTGGCATACCAGATTGTCATATTTTATGCTGATGGCTCTGCTCCTTATACGTCTCATTCAAGAGCTGCAGTCATTGAAAATCGTCAAATGGTCCCAATGCTTTCCATGAATACTTTAAGCCTGGTATGTTAAAATTAATTCTA
The DNA here is from genome assembly GCA_916610145.1 of Eristalis arbustorum. NCBI lineage: Eukaryota > Metazoa > Arthropoda > Insecta > Diptera > Syrphidae > Eristalis > Eristalis arbustorum. The sequence continues at coordinate 71,070,876 of OU744316.1, forward strand.
TCTTCTTCAATAGAAAGGGGTTACTTTGTCATTTTCCTCCAAGCAATAATAACTTACCATACGAGGCAATTGCGCCAAAACACACAATAAGAAACTACAGATAGCACAAAACAAAACGTTAAAGCTTCCCCGGGATTCTTCAACTATAACTTTACATGAGCAAAATACCATATTTCAGGTTACTTGAAGAATTGCAATTCTTAATGAACCTTTTTTTGAAATGTCCAATAGTTGAAAACGTACTGGTTACTGAACTTACGCCGTTATACATACATAAACATGTTTGTAATTTTTTTCGCAAGCTCTTTACTAAATTTATTGTTTATTTCATTTATTATTTATTATATATCATATATTATCTTACATTTATTAAACAAAATGTATTTTTCATTAGTAAGATTTGTAATTTATCATAGCTCTGTGCAAGCTGTGCCCAATTATTATAAGCACGGTAAATATTTTACTATATGAAATAAATGTATCTACGTTATGACCTATGAACCAGATTTAAGATATTCATTTGTTGAACGAATTATTGAGCGACATTGATATCGGTTTAGTATTTGAGAAGTAAGGAAAATAGTGAATATCAAGTAGATATGGATGCTGCATGTTTGAAGAAAGTTGTAGAAGCAGTTGTGCATGGCACTACAATCTCAGAAAGCAGAATTTGAAAGCATTACAAGATGTTAATAAGAAAAGTTCTGTTACAACCTTAAATAATCCAGAAGCGGAGGTGTATCAAGAAATAGAAATAGTTGACAAAATGTGGAGAATCGAAGATGTTTGAAATCCTTAAAAGAGTTTGGTGGCAGACACTACAAAGCAGAAAAAATTATGTGACCTGCCGATGGGGTCATAGCATACAATACTTCAATACGGTATTGAGCTTAAAGGCCGTATTAGGCTAGCATGCTGATAAGTGTCCTTTATATAGCCTGTAGTCAGAGAAAAAATCATTCATTCAGGGAAGCAGAAAATCGAAGATTGTGAGTCTGTATCTGACCACATTAATCTTTTTAGGGCAAACTAACTAATGCCGTTCATACGAAGAACTATAGTAGGAAAAACAGTTTGATTTTTGATGGAAACCATTGGATCAAAAAGTTACAAAAACCTTCTACAAGTGTGAAGCCATTTTTAATACTTGCTGGTCCAACCACCTCTGACTGAATAATAGGCGCCGACTTGCTACTGTAGGTTAACGCTATAATTTGTTCAAAAGCGGGAGAAAGTGCAAAGTCCATACTGAAAATTATTAAGAGTAGAAGTATGGCATATACGACTCTAGTAAGTGGTTGCATTATAACACATACGGCGATAGAGCGATCGCCATGAACTCACAATTCTATATCTTTGTGGGTCACTTGGTCCTAAGAATTCTTTGAGATCGGCTTGAACTAAAATAAAGAACTGGGGTGTCAGCACCTCTGACTGAATAATAGGCGCCGACTTGCTACTGTAGGTTAACGCTATAATTTGTTCAAAAGCGGGAGAAAGTGCAAAGTCCATACTGAAAATTATTAAGAGTAGAAGTATGGCATATACGACTCTAGTAAGTGGTTGCATTATAACACATACGGCGATAGAGCGATCGCCATGAACTCACAATTCTATATCTTTGTGGGTCACTTGGTCCTAAGAATTCTTTGAGATCGGCATGAACTAAAATAAAGAACTGGGGTGTCAGCACGGAACTTGAAACAATCAAGTTGAGTCGATACAATCGAACATGGGTAGCACCAATCAAAGTAGGTAGCATACAAATTCGAATATGACGTTTGAAACAAAATTTGGTATTGTTTTTTTATGGTATTCTTTCTCTTTGTATGAATATATGAATACTTACTCATTTTCACACAATTCTAATGGATTGCTGTTATCCCTAAAGTATCTTCTTTTGATTTTGGCATTCATTATTTCTTCATCTTCGCTTTCGGAATCAAAAAATATCATTTCAAATGTAATTTCACTTTAATGTACGAAGTTTATTTCGAAAATAACAAATTTGACATTTCACTTTATAGTTCACAATGACATTTACACAATGAAACTCGTTTCAAGGTACATGTTGGCAGAAAATATTTGCTTCGAGTTGACTGGCGATGAACAAAGCTCGATTGTTTCAAGTTATGTGCTGTCACCCCTGATATTTTTTAGCATTTGAAATCTATAATTGCCGCCAAACGGTTAGAAAATAAAAGTAACATCAACATAATATAGTATTTGTTATTGCGTATAAGTATGAAATAGTACAATATATTCTGTTAAATTAAGTAATAAAAAATTACAAACAGACAATCCAAACAGACAATCCAAACAGATGTTACAAATAGCTCAAGTTAACCGTTCAAAGGTTTGTTCAATATTCGTTTGGTTAACAGAGAAAGGTCACTCCTTAATATTATCTAAAACTATTATGTTTACTTTGCGCACCTTAAGTAGTCAGGAAGCAAGCCAAGAGACAAGGTGCAATAATAGAATAAAACCTATAAGAGTGTGATTTATTTACTACTGGTACTGTTACAAAATGTCTGGTGTTATTACGCAATTTGCAATTACCATATGTTCGAATCTAAAAATACCCAGAAAATGTTTTTTAAACCTTATAGCAGTGTAAGTTTCGTAAGGGGCAAAATTCAAGGTTCCCAAAGAGTACTAAGCTATGAGTTGTTTGATTCACTATGCAGATAATTCTGACTGCATTCTTAAATTAAAAAAGGATTTAGTGTGCGTGTAATAGGCTCCACCAAAGTTAGGAATAGTTATATTGCAGTGCACACTTAATTGGAGAAATCTTTATTGTGATGCCGATCTGATTGAGATGATTCTGAATTCAAAAAATCATGAACTTAGTTTTCCCGATGATTACAAGATTATGATGATTGAACTATATTCTCAGGAATTCAATGTCATGATTTGAATCTGACAGCTTATTAAAATAATTGCCAAGGGACTAAAAAATAGCAGTATCATCAGCAAATGCAGAAAAGTTTCCTTTAAAAGGTTAGTTAAACAGAGAGTTAACATAAATTAAACAAATGGGTTCCAATACAGATAATTGCAAAAAAAAAAACAATTTTAAAATTTTATCGAGCTAAGAACCTATTTAATTTGTACAACATGCTTTCGATTTGCTAAGTAAACCTGTCAAAAATGTAACATCTAAGACCCTTATTATGCAGTTTAATTAATTATAATGGTGGCCCATGGCGTTGTGAGTATGTGCGTCGACCCAAATGCTCTGTGCGACGAAAACAATTTTCACGACCCACTCTTTCGAGTCACTGACAATGTTCAAAGAGTATTTTCTGTCTAGAGAAAGCTTCTCTAACAAAACCGTTCGGATCCGGCATAAAACGTAGTACAGCTCTCACTTGAAGGACCAAGCTCACATTATATAAGACCTTGACGATCTCTGTGCTGCTCATTGGCGCGGAAGCCTGGACTATCTCAGGAGCGGATGAAGACGCACTTGGTCTCTTCGAAAGAAAACTGCGTTCATTCGTTGGCCCTGTTTGCGTTGAAGGTTACTGGAGAAGAAGATTCAACCACGAACTGTACGGGCTGTACAGCGATATGAGTCTAGTCAGGCGTCTACGGATTCAACGCCTAAGATGGCTAGATCATGTAGAGCGCATGGACAACACTGCTTTAGTGCGAAGAGTTATCCACTCCGAACCAGTGGGATAACGCAATAGAGGACGACCACGAAGCCCATGGCGCACTCAAGTGGAAGAGGACCTCAAAGAAATTGGAGTACGAAATTGGAGGCGGGGGGCTAAGGATCGATTCTTGTTGGCTGAGGCCAAGATTTATGCCATCAGAAGAAGAAGAAAATGAAGATGCTTGTATCATTGCATTTTCGAACTGTGCGAGTCATTGTTGGAAAAAAAATAGAAAATATAATTCAAAGAGTAATTATTAACAGAGTGGGTTTGAAAAGTAAATTACAGAGGTGTATGTGAAGTTGGACAAAATAATATAATTCATGCGTTGATATGTAATACAGGTATGTGTGTATTTCAAAAAAGTATGACTTAGGGTTGCCATATATTATGTTAAATAATTCAACACCTTCACTCAATGCTATGTCCAACTTTTACGAACATATTATGCTAAGCCTAACATTATAAATTACATATGTTTTTAGAGAGTTTTAATTAATAACATATATCTGCCGGCATTTACCATATTCACTTGGCACGTACTGCAAATCTATAACATTCTTCTGGAAAACTTGCCAGATATGGTGAACACGTATGTCTATATGCTTGCTTCTTGCGTGGTATGTAAGGTTTTTTATCAATTGATGTGAGCACAAGTTGTCGCCATGTAAGTTTGTTGGTCCGTTCACGAATTGATGAAAACCCATTTCAGATAAAATGCTTCTGAGATACCCAACTTCCTTAGCCGCTGATGATAGGGCCATATATTTGGCCTCTGTGCTGCTCATTGCCACCGAGTGCTGCTTACGCGACTTCCACACTACTGCAGCTCCAGCTAAGTAAAACACTATGCTGGTATACGAAGGCCCATCATCGCAACAACTTGCCATGTCAGCGTCTGTAATTGATGTAAATGAGAATTAAATTCGTAGTATATTTGGAATTATTTCGTCGTTATTATATTCGGTAATCATGAATTTGGTGAAGATTATTCTATTGGTTGTTGACACCACTTTTATCTGAGTATTTTAAGGCAAGGCCCTGCTCGGTTCTACAAATGCTATGGAATTTTCTAGAACTAGCTGACTGATTAAGACGATCAGAGACTATTTGACTCGCTGTAATTGGATTAACCTGTTGAAACGAATGACGCATTTTTTCTATTCCCTTACTTGTGAGTATTAAGTTCTGCATTATCCCTTTTAAAAAAATCGTATCCTATGATCCCTTCAAGACTATTCGATGCAGGTACTAAGAAATATAGTGCAGCATAATATTTATCTTGCATTTTTCTGTAATGTGATAATTTTCGTTTAAAAGATTGGGGTGCTTCTCCTCGCAAGAAATATAATATAATATATAATTGGCATTAAGTCTCCAAAACTTCCATTGGCATTAAATACATTTTTTCAAGCTTTTGAAAAGGTGACTGAGTAGAGTTTGTTGTGTAACGTGGGCATTTTTCCATTGTGGAATGTTTTTGTTTTTTTGTTGGTCTGCGTACGAAAGGTTTCTCCTAAGATTATTCTTGAAGAAATTTTCTGAGAAAGAGTCGCTTTCTGAAATGAAAAGTACGATTCTATTAGAACTGAAGTATTTTGTTGGCGTTGAACAGGAAAAATATGAGGGTGATTGCGAATACGGGGTTCAGAATCTATTATTTATAACTTATTACGTGTGCTAAGAGATGGCGCAACTTGTATTATTCTATTGGAACATGCGTTTGAAATCTACTGTCATTGTACGTCATTTCTGCATATGTTATTTGAAGCGTAAACAACAATAATTTTTGTTCACTCAAATATGTCGAACTTTGTGTCTGAAAAAATGGGAGTTGTTCTTCATTACATTAATATAAATGCTGCCGAAAATCATCGCACTGATTGGAAGTTTATGGATGCATTAATCTATGAAGATTGCTGCCAAACACAATAAGAGCTCACAGAATCTTTGGGTGTCACTCAAGCAGCCATTTCAAAAGGTTTTAAAGCAATTGGATATATTCAAAGCCAATGGGTTCCACAAGAACTCAAGCCGAGAGATGGCGATATATCGTTTTGCATGTCCGAAATGCTGCTGGAACGGATTGTTGCTGTTGATGAAAAATGGATCCATTAAAGCAATCCCAAATGCAAAAATCATATGTGAAACCCAGCCTACCTGTCAAATCAATGGCAAGGCCGAATATTCATGGCGCGAAGGTAATGCTCTGTGTTTGGTGGGATCAGAAGGGTGTGCTGTTAAAACGCGGTGAAAGCATCAATTTAATCCGTTTGAAGAGAGCAGTACCCGCAAATCGCCCTTGATTCATTCTTAGCTGCCAAGCCAGCGCACTTTTGGGATGGGATCCACAAATTGCCAGAAAGATGAGAAAAAGTCATAGCTTCACATGGGCATTACTTTGAATGATATTATTTAGTACGTGTTTTCTTAAATATATGTTAACATTTTTACCTTATTTTAGTTAAAATGTCTGTTGCAAAGTTACGTGCTAGTTTGTTTGTCGGGTGTGGTTGGGGAAGGGAAGGGGAGAGGAGAGGGAAATAATATATAGCATCGTCGCCTACGGAGGATTTTCCCCTTGAGAGCCACGATAATCTAGTCGCCACCACCAGGTATCATTTCCTTATCATGTGGATGATGGGACACTGTGACATTATATAGAATATTGACGAGAACTAATTCGCAAGAAGGGGTTCCGTACTCCCTTTGGATGGAGACATATCATTCATGCCGATGGCTACTGCTAAGCATCTACTAAGGCTTGAAACACTTTCTTACACAATTCGTAGATGGACTACTATGAGCAAGTGGCAATATTATTAAGGTCAAGTTCTTATCAACTGCATCATAATATTAAAGAAAGCTTACCCAAGCGCAACATACAAATTTCATTTCAAAGTACACGTAATGGCCTTGTATCCAAATACACTTAATCCAGTCAAGCAATTAACAAATATAAGTACCGTGTAGCATATGAAGAAGACCACACAAGAGACTAGGATAAAGAAGCAAAACTTAAATGATTCACGGAGCGCGATGCACAAATGATTCACATTCAAAAAGCACGGACGATTCACGGTGCCAGTGACCTAATGGACACTAAATCTGAATGACAAAGTTCTGATTTCATTGTTATATCATTGCACATCCGAACTGAAAGATGTATGTATGTATGTGAACATGTCACCTCTAAATGTGTACAAATACCCGAACAAAACTAATAAAGAGTACATTTTCCAAAGTTCTATTTCTGTTTTAGCACGTGCTCAAGGGGTTAATAATGCCCTTAATTGTCCGGGATCAAGACAGAGCACAGGCCGAGGGTATAAAGGAAGAGCAGGGCATTGGTACGCATTGGTCTTAAATGCTTGTGGATTGTAGTGTATGGGAAATATTGAGCTGGGAAGAGGGAAGCACTCCATATTCGTGTGCTGCGGCTGAAAAACGATCCCTGTACTATCATTGTGCTTTCGAGAGCAGGATTAAGGGTAGACTGATTGGAATTCCTGGTGAGTAGATATAGAAGTAGCAGACAGGAGATCATTTATAAAAATGAAAAAAGAGTGTGGGAGACAGAACAGAGCCTTGGGTGACACCAGCATTTATTTTGTGGATATCAGACTTGAACCCGTCCAAAACAACTTGAGTTGGTTTCAACAAGATGAATCCTTCGAGCCACCATACTGTAAAGCCCGTTATGGGGAAAACAAAGAGAAAGGTTATCGTCGTTCAAGTAAGCCCGCCGAACATAATCTGAAGGCCATCAAGTCAAGTGTTGCCGCTATTGCCAGTTTGATGCAAAGCAACCCACTGTGCATCGAGAAATTCTCAAAGTTCCACTCATTTGGACATTTCGCTATGATATGAAACGAACCGTTGCCGTTGGTCTCATCAAGACTGTATCCTTTGAGGACGCTTCCGGTGGTAAGGTCCAAAGTCACAGAAAAACCGACAAGGTCAAGAAATATTCTGAACTTGATGGTGATGGTGTTCAATCAACAATGTAGTAGCAGCAGAAACATCAGCACAGCAGCAACCAAAGCAAAAAGTATTAAATATAAATATCATTGCTTCCATAGTAAGAAGTTTCACAGGAAGATTTTCCATCTACTACTACCACCACTTTTAAAGGCAACAATTTAAAACTATTTTCTTATTCTTTTTTTTTTAAATGTAAGTAAAATACAATAACCATTTAACATTCCCTTTTTTCAATGATTGAAACTTTCCTACTAGATCTGTAAGAACAGGACTTTCAAGCGGACTTCATAGCAGGTAGAACTACGTATCGGAGGCGCTATCCCGCATAAATATATCTGAGTTAAAAACAAATATTAGCAGAAGCGTAAGATATTGAGAGTTACAACCAAGTCCATGAAAAAGCCTAAGCCCAGCACTAAACAATAGTAGGAAAGAAATACGTAACTATGAGGACCCCAAAAAATATATGAAGCTCTAAACAAATACATAGTTAGAAAGCATGCTCTGCTCATTTTCAATCCCACGAAAATATATAAATATTAGCAATCTGATTATTGATGCGAAAATTGACTCAGGACAATTCTTCAATTCTTTGTCAGGCTTATGAAGGAAGCCGGCGTTTTACGACCAGAACAAATACAGTTGTTCTTGCAGACAAATTGTTTAATTAGGGTCGAGTAGATGAAATTAAAGAAAAGGTTACCCAAATTCTAAATCGAAATAATGCAATTGACTGAGGTTGTTAGCAAATTAACAAAATCCTTAGATAGTATCACAATGTATATGGTCTGGATAAGAACAATGGCAATGACAATGTAAGAAACCAAATAAGTATAATGATTGAAATACATTAAAACAGGCTTAAATGTGCTCATAGTCTTGAAATATTCATAATACATATTATAAAAAAATAAGATAAAAGAAATAAACATACTACAAATACAAACTATACTTTAAATTTGAGTACATGTTAAGATTTTAAGGCAAAAACAAAAATTTATGAAAAATAAAGACAAAAAACAAAAACAAAACGAAAACACACAAATAGTACTGCTAAGACTCGAAACTATCAAAATACAAAAAAGCTACCAATCCTAGCATTGCCGAGGTTTAAGAATAAAAGAGGTAAGACAACGAAATCAATACGATGAAGTGGTATAGGCAATGAAATGGCCATCACATATTAAAATAACGAATGTGTTCTTCCAACAATATCTGCAATTTCGCGAAAACTCCTTCATAGGAATGCCTTTGTGATTATATGTTTAGGAGCGCAGATCAATATTAACTAATGCCTAAGAACTAAGATTATCTACTTCTCCGATTTCAACAAAATATACATAAAATCAAGCGAAACTCAATAAGCAAATGTAAATAACATTTACAATTTTTAAAAATATAAAAACAGATAGCAACGCGTCATTAGATTCCCTTTTTTGGACTTAAAAACATCGCCGTACACCCCACAAAATAGGATAACAGGCAAAATAATTCTGTGATATTTTGATGCTTTTTGATCAATACGCTCTAAGATAATCTTAGTTCTTAGGCATTAGTTAATATTGATCTGCGCTCCTAAACATATAATCACAAAGGCATTCCTATGAAGGAGTTTTCGCGAAATTGCAGATATTGTTGGAAGAACACATTCGTTATTTTAATATGTGATTAATAACTATACAACTACATGTACTGCTAAAATAGTACCAGTCAGATAAGGAAACAATATTTTGGATACGCCACAAGTTCAACGCAATATTGCTAGCAGTAAGAAAAAATATCCAAAACGACTGCTACAGAGATCAATACATATATATAAAAGACTGCGATATTGATGTCCACGCACAAACAGTAATTTTTAGTATTCGCATAACTTCAAGGCATGTGTACATCGTAATAAGCCTTCGTTATCCAAACAGAATATTGTAAAGAGGTGATGATTGGAAACATGTCATCTTCGCAGATGAATCCAAATTTGATATTTTCGGATCTGATGGGCGATGCTTTGTTTGGCGTAGAAGTGAAACAGCCCTTGAGGATGCCAACATAAACCACACTCTCAAGCATGGTGATGGTAACGTTATAGTATAGAACTTAAAATGGCCTTGGAAAGTGTTTGGCGGAAAATATCGCCAGAATACACAGATCGGCTCGCACTCTACATGAAAAATAGATTGTGTGATGTAACGAAAACTAAAGGAAAACACACAAGTTACTAGTGTTACTTTTTATGCAATCTTATGCACTGTTACCTACGAATAAGTGTACAAAATATTGTACGAATAAGTTACTATACAAAATGAAGTATCTATATTTATTTTTATTTAGTTGAGTTTGTAAGTGAATTCCCTTTAATTTAGTTATTTTGAATGTTTTTGCTTATTTCTTTCGCATGTAATTTTGTGGTGGCCCGTGGCGTTGTGGGTATGTGCGACCCCAACCTCTACGTCGTAGGTTCGATTCCTGCTCTGTGCGGCGAAAACAATTTTCACGACCCCACCTCTTTCGAGTAACTGACAATGCTCAAAGAGTATTTCCTGTCTAGAGAAAGCTTCTAAAAACAAAGCCGTTCGGATTCGGCATAAAACTGTAAGTCCCTTCCACTCGTGAGAGAACAATAGCACGCACAACACGAGTGGTTGCTGAGAGGCTAGGCCCTGGCCCCCGACGGGCTCTAGCTCCATCCATATTATATTATTATTATAATTTCGTTTTTTTTTTTTACATAATTATGTACTTGCTTTGCAAAAATACTCAAGACTAGCTAAGAAACAACTATTCGTGTTGTACGTGCTATTGTTCTCACACGAGTGGAATGGACCTACAGTTTTATGCCGACTCCCAACGGGCAGATATGACCAGATTTTTCTAGACAGTAAATCCTACGTGTTAAAATTTTAAGGCAAAAACAAAAATTTATGAAAAATAAAGACAAAAAACAAAAACAAAACGAAAACACACAAATAGTACTGCTAAGACTCGAAACTATCAAAATACAAAAAAGCTACCAATCCTAGCATTGCCGAGGTTTAAGAATAAAAGAGATAAGACAACGAAATCAATACGATGAAGTGGTATAGGCAATGAAATGGCCAACCTATCGCTGGGAAATTAGCATCAGAACCTTTCATAGTCATCGAACCCTTCTGCGCTGTATGTGATCTTGTCGTCAGAAAATAGTTCTTAGGTCAACACAACCGAAAGAGGTTTGAGACATGTATCAAAATGAGCAAGAACAACTTCCCAATCTTAAGAGACTGTCTAACGGGGCACTGAAAGCTCAGAGTGCACCTAAGGAAACTAGGAGCATCAGAAGATGGTCTCTGCAGATTTGCAGAGAGTCTAACAAAATTCCAGGACACATACTTTGATATTTTGAATCATTAGCCCGCAAAGAATATGATACCTGGGCAGATACCCAGTATCAGAGAAAGAATTGAAATTTCAATTTTCCAATTTCAATTTATTATTATAATTAAAGTTTACATGGTACAATAAGACATACGTCTTTTATAGTACTAAGTTATAACAATTCAGTAGGTATTTATATAATTAAAAAGTTAAGTAGTCTAATGAGATGGAAAGAAAGGAAAAAGGAAGAAGGGGATGGGGATTTAGGAAAGGGATGAAAAGTAGGAAAGAACAGTAAGTTTAAAGCGTCTGGCGTTACTGATATTTCGTATCGTTAACGGTAGAGAATTCCAAAGTTTGATAGCATGTATGTAAAAAAGACGTGATGAATTTGTAAAGCGATGACGAGATGGTATTAGAGTATGTGTTCTGATAGATCGAGCAAAATTAATTTTCTTGAACAGATACCCGGGAGTCTTACTTACTATAATATTATGCAAGAATATTAGGTTTCTAGCATCCATGTAGTAGACTAGAGAAGTTCCGAGTAAGCATTTTGTATATTGAGATACATGAACAAATTTGCGTAAGCCGTGAACATACCTGATAGCATCATTAAATGCTACTTGTAGCTTTCGTTGGGATAAAGAGTCAACCCTACTATAGACAACTTCAGCATAAGTTATCAATGATAGGATGAGGGTGGTAACAAGCTTCCTTCTAGTATCCATAGGAGTGTAACTTGAGGTTAACCACAACTTCCGCAGGCATCCATAGATACGTCTGATAGCATTATTAGTGTGGTCATATCCTGACAATTAATAATATAACCTAGACTAGTCACCCTATTAACTATTTCAAGTTTTTCTCCAGAAAGTACGATATTCGGCAGGGAGTGGAAAGACATTGAGGAGTTTGAAATAGGAATTACCTGTGACTTCTTTGGACTTAAACTTAATCCATTGGTTGTAGCCCAACTATAGATATTGGCGAGCTCATGATTCATAGGATTTATCAAACCTCCTATATTGCTAGGCATTTTGGCTGAGTACAGTTGAACATCATCAGCATAAGGATGGACAGTGGAATGCTTACACACAGAAGGAAGATCATTAATGAACATGGAAAACAGGATAGGGCCCAGAATTGAACCTTATGGTACACCTTGGTTAACTCGTAAGAGTGAAGAAAAATTGTCAGAGTCAACAACAACTCTTTGAAAACTGTCAGAAAGAAAGCTGTAAACAAGCCTCACTGCAGTGTCACTAAAAAAAGAAGAGATTTCTTAGCTTCCAGTAAAGTATCTTGTGATTCACTTTATCAAAAGCCTTCGAGAAGTCAAGTAGACATAGAAGTGTGACCTGTCTTTTATCAAAATTCTGCCTGATGTCTTCCAGGATGTTTACCATAGCAGTGGAAGTACTATGGTTAGCTCTGAAACCAGACTGAGCTTCGTGGTTGTTAAGACACAGGTGTTTTAGAAGCTGTTTCGCCATGATTTTCTCTAAAACTTTTGATAAACACGGAGGGATGCTGATAGGTCTAAAATCTGAAGGGGAGGTTGGATTTGATCGTTTTGCGACCGGTATAACACGGCCCACTTTCCATGGTCGAGGATATGTAGATGTGGTAACACAATGGTTTATGATATGGGTTAGGTGAGATACTATGAAAGGTAAGATAAACTTAATAAATTTCATAGGTACTCCATCCTCCCCAATAGCGTTTGATTTAATTTCTCTAATTGAATTTATTACTTCAATTTCGCTGACGGTTTCCACTACAAATTGTCTATGGCTCGAATAAGAGGGTTCTTCATAAAAATTGAAACCACGCTCCTCCGATTGACTTTCAAGAAAGAATTTGTTCAGAATTCGCGGTCAACATCACATTTACCATTTAGTTTGCTGTCGGAAACTCCAATGTTACGTAGATTATTCCACAGTTTCTTTGGTGGAAGTGAGGTGCTTAACTTGGAGGCATAAAAATTCTTTTTGGCATTTCGTACAACAACAGTCGATCTATTGCGCAATACCTTGTAGGTGTGCCAATTTACTTCAGAAGGACTTTTTTTCCATTTACTGTACAGTCGGTTTCGTACTTTTATAGTGTTCATAACTTCAGCTGTGAACCAAGGACAGCAATTGTTCCGAATCTTGACAGTTTTTAAGGGTACAAATTGATCAAAGGGATCTATAATTATATTTTGAAAACTGTTAAGCTTATCATCAGTGTCTGAACGCGATCGACAATGCATCCAAGGGGCTTGGAGAGCTGCTGATTGGAGTGCATCAATATTAACAGATTTATAATCCCTATAGGTAAAAGTTAAAGGAACAGCTGAATGGTCGAATTTTCAGTTGTAAGTACAGAAGATGAGGTCATCATCGGAAATATAGTTAATAGAAATCTGATCGAAAAGAAGAACCGAGGATGGGTTAGACACTAACATCAGATCGAGAAGACTTGGGTTGTTACCTTTAGCAAACCGAGTGGGGTACGTAGTGTTGTAGATTTGAAGCCCAAGGGAATGGACAGAATCTCTGATATGAAAAGCCCGTGCATCTTCTTTAAGTAAATCAGCATTAAAGTCATCACAAACAATAACGTGTTCATATTGAGCAGAAAATTCACCAAGACTAACAAAGAAGGGTTGGATAGAGCAACTGCGGTCAGGGGCGTAAGCACAAGCAAGTAGACATTTGGTTGAACCATCGTGTAACTCGGCAATTAAAAATTCACAATCTGAATCAGTCGTTGTGCAAACGATCTTACATTTTAGTGAAGATCTACAATAAAGAGCTATACCTCCACCTCTAGTAAGGGTTACTCTGTCGTCGTTTTTTCTTTAGAAGGAGAGCAGATTGTAGAAGAGAACGAGAGAGTTTGGTGAGACTCTCGTTTAAGTAACAGTTGCCATTTAGAGCAATGAACATCACTTAATCTCAACACTCTTTTTTCTCTGCGGTATTTAGCAGCAGCGATGAGAATACCATTTCTTTCATACGAAGAGTTAAATTTTAAGACAATCAAAGGTGGTTTTATGTCTGATGTATTTTTGTTGTTGGCGTTGCGCTCTTTCGTACGAAAAATATGAATAGGTGAGGGCGCATCACATTGTAATGTCTCACAGAGTTTGTTGAAGAGTAGTGTGAGATTTTCGTTGGGAAGGACCGGTACACCAGCGAGCACAGCATCACGAGAGACTTCTTTTCGTTCAATGACACTTACTTGTTGTCTAAGAGTAATGACCTCTGCACTAAGTCTCTGAGAGGCAGAAGAGGTGTTATCTTCAAGTTTCTTTACCCGGGCGTCTATGTCCAGAAATGCAGTGTTGAGACTTTCAAACTTTTTTGACCAGCTCTTCTTGATTTCGTCGATCTTATTTATAAATTCCTCTCTCATCTTCTTAATTTCGTCAATGAAGCTGCATTGCAGTTTCATCAATTGCTCTTCAAGTGTTTTTAAAGTAATATTTCCTTTCTCGTTTGTAGAGGGTTTTGGTGAAGGAGAGAGAGAATTTGCATAAGAAGAGAGCGCCTCTTTGTGTAATTTGTTCCGAGTTGACATGCCGGACGACGATGGCATTTTGATAATTTGATTCTAAATAGCAGTATACCGACTAGTTAATACATGAGATCGTGATTATGCGGTGCTTAACTGACACAGCTACCACTCAATAAGTACTTTATATTAATTTAGCACTTTATTAGAATTTAGATTTAGAAAATTAAGCCTTTACTGACTGGAGCGACTACAAAACACGTCTACTCACTCAAACACATTTGTCACCAAATCAGTAGAACCAGATCCCATTCTCAGATTCCTAAATTAAACTCTCTTAGAGATTACACCATAGGACAAATCTCTTCCAACATTGCGCAACCGCAGTCTGTAACCCTCAAAATAACTCTGAATAGAATTGTACGTGAGGAGAGTTCTTGATTAAGCAAAGATTAGAGAGGGGGCATAATAGATCTTAAGGTCGCGGTGCAATACACTCTCAACAATAATAATACTTCGCAGAACTTGCATTGTTATAGTATGGTTTTCACTGATAAATCCAATTTTGTTAGGTTCTTAATCGTCTTTGTTTCAGATCCTTAATAAGTTCGGCAATTGAGCTCGAACTGATTGCTTAAAGTCGTTGACTGATTTCTTTATTTTCCAACATTCAAACTTAACAAATAATACAGAAGATGGTGCGTGGGGTGAACAGTTGAAATATGGTAACCGTAATACAAGGTCGCTGCATGGATGATTGGATTCAGTAGTGCTGATCGTACTAAAAGTTGGTGCATGGTGAATGACTATAAGGTGCTCGTGTTAAAAGCTGTAAGCATACATTGTCTCAGAAAATTTTCCGGAAATACCTAACTTTTCAACGCAAAACAGCATAACTTGAAAAGTACTTCTCTGATTTCAACAAAATATACATAAAATCAAGCGAAACTCAATAAGCAAATGTAAATAACATTTACAATTTTTAAAAATATAAAAACAGATAACAACGCGTCATAAGATTCCCTTTTTTGGACCCAAAAAAATCGCCGTACACCCCACAAAATAGGATAACAGGCAAAATAATTCTGTGATATTTTGATGCTTTTTGATCAATACGCTCTAAGATTATGCTGGCATTAGTTAATATTGATCTGCGCTCCTAAACATATAATCACAAAGGCATTCCTATGAAGGAGTTTTCGCGAAATTGCAGATATTGTTGGAAGAACACATTCGTTATTTTAATATGTGATTAATATATATACAACTACATGTACTGCTAAAATAGTACCAGTCAGATAAGGAAACAATATTTTGGATACGCCACAAGTTCAACGCAATATTGCTAGCAGTAAGAAAAAATATCCAAAACGACTGCTACAGAGATCAATACATATATATAAAAGACTGCGATATTGATGTCCACACACAAACAGTAATTTTTAATATTCGCATAACTTCAAGGCATGTGTACATCGTAATAAGCCTTCGTTATCCAAACAGAATATTCTAAAGAGGTGATGATTGGAAACATGTCATCTTCGCAGATGAATCCAAATTTGATATTTTCGGATCTGATGGGCGATGCTTTGTTTGGCGTAGAAGTGAAACAGCCCTTGAGGATGCCAACATAAACCACACTCTCAAGCATGGTGATGGTAACGTTATAGTATAGAACTTAAAATGGCCTTGGAAAGTGTTTGGCGGAAAATATCGCCAGAATACACAGATCGGCTCGCACTCTACATGAAAAATAGATTGTGTGATGTAACGAAAACTAAAGGAAAACACACAAGTTACTAGTGTTACTTTTTATGCAATCTTATGCACTGTTACCTACGAATAAGTGTACAAAATATTGTACGAATAAGTTACTATACAAAATTAAGTATCTATATTTATTTTTATTTAGTTGAGTTTGTAAGTGAATTCCCTTTAATTTAGTTATTTTGAATGTTTTTGCTTATTTCTTTCGCATGTAATTTTGTGGTGGCCCGTGGCGTTGTGGGTATGTGCGACCCCAACCTCTACGTCGTAGGTTCGATTCCTGCTCTGTGTGGCGAAAACAATTTTCACGACCCCACCTCTTTCGAGTAACTGACAATGCTCAAAGAGTATTTCCTGTCTAGAGAAAGCTTCTAAAAACAAAGCCGTTCGGATTCGGCATAAAACTGTAAGTCCCTTCCACTCGTGAGAGAACAATAGCACGCACAACACGAGTGGTTGCTGAGAGGCTAGGCCCTGGCCCCCGACGGGCTCTGGCGCCATCCATATTATATTATTATTATAATTTTGTTTTTTTTTTTAAATAATTATGTACTTGCTTTGCAAAAATACTCAAGACTAGCTAAGAAACAACTATTCGTGTTGTACGTGCTATTGTTCTCACACGAGTGGAATGGACCTACAGTTTTATGCCGACTCCGAACGGGCAGATATGACAAGATTTTTCTAGACAGTAAATCCTACGTGTTAAAATTTTAAGGCAAAAACAAAAATTTATGAAAAATAAAGACAAAAAACAAAAACAAAACGAAAACACACAAATAGTACAGCTAAGACTCGAAACTATCAAAATACAAAAAAGCTACCAATCCTAGCATTTCCGAGGTTTAAGAATAAAAGAGATAAGACAACGAAATCAATACGATGAAGTGGTATAGGCAATGAAATGGCCAACCTATCGCTGGGAAATTAGCATCAGAACCTTTCATAGTCATCGAACCCTTCTGCGCTGTATGTGATCTTGTCGTCAGAAAATAGTTCTTAGGTCAACACAACCGAAAGAGGTTTGAGACATGTATCAAAATGAGCAAGAACAACTTCCCAATCTTAAGAGACTGTCTAACGGGGCACTGAAAGCTCAGAGTGCACCTAAGGAAACTAGGAGCATCAGAAGATGGTCTCTGCAGATTTGCAGAGAGTCTAACAAAATTCCAGGACACATACTTTGATTTTCTGAATCATTAGCCCGCAAAGAATAAGATACCTGGGCAGGTACCTAGTATCAGAGAAAGAATTGAAATCAGTAGAACCAGATCTCATTCTCAGATTCCTAAATTAAACTCTCTTAGAGAGTACACCATAGGACAAATCTCTTCCAACATTGCGCAACCGCAGTCTGTAACCCTCAAAATAACTCTGAATAGAATTGTATGTGAGGAGAGTTCTTGATTAAGCAAAGATTAGAAAGGGGGCATAATAGATCTTAAGGTCGCGGTGCAATACACTCTCAACAATAATAATACTTCGCAGAACTTGCATTGTTATAGTATGGTTTTCACTGATAAATCCAATTTTGTTAGGTTCTTAATCGTCTTTGTTTCAGATCCTTAATAAGTTCGGCAATTGAGCTCGAACTGATTGCTTAAAGTCGTTGACTGATTTCTTTATTTTCCAACATTCAAACTTAACAAATAATACAGAAGATGGCGCGTGGGGTGAACAGTTGAAATATGGTAACCGTAATACAAGGTCGCTGCATGGATGATTGGATTCAGTAGTGCTGATCGTACTAAAAGTTGGTGCATGGTGAATGGCTATAAGGTGCTCGTGTTAAAAGCTGTAAGCATACATTGTCTCAGAAAATTTTCCGGAAATACCTAACTTTTCAACGCAAAACAGCATAACTTGAAAAGTACTTCTCCGATTTCAACAAAATATACATAAAATTAAGCGAAACTCAATAAGCAAATGTAAATAACATTTACAATTTTTAAAAATATAAAAACAGATAACAACGCGTCATAAGATTCCCTTTTTTGGACTCAAAAGAATCGCCGTACACCCCACAAAATAGGATAAGAGGCAAAATAATTCTGTGATATTTTGATGCTTTTTGATCAATACGCTCTAAGATTATGCTGGCATTAGTTAATATTGATCTGCGCTCCTAAACATATAATCACAAAGGCATTCCTATGAAGGAGTTTTCGCGAAATTGCAGATATTGTTGGAAGAACACATTCGTTATTTTAATATGTGATTAATATATATACAACTACATGTACTGCTAAAATAGTACCAGTCAGATAAGGAAACAATATTTTGGATACGCCACAAGTTCAACGCAATATTGCTAGCAGTAAGAAAAAATATCCAAAACGACTGCTACAGAGATCAATACATATATATAAAAGACTGCGATATTGATGTCCACACACAAACAGTAATTTTTAATATTCGCATAACTTCAAGGCATGTGTACATCGTAATAAGCCTTCGTTATCCAAACAGAATATTCTAAAGAGGTGATGATTGGAAACATGTCATCTTCGCAGATGAATCCAAATTTGATATTTTCGGATCTGATGGGCGATGCTTTGTTTGGCGTAGAAGTGAAACAGCCCTTGAGGATGCCAACATAAACCATACTCTCAAGCATGGTGATGGTAACGTTATAGTATAGAACTTAAAATGGCCTTGGAAAGTGTTTGGCGGAAAATATCGCCAGAATACACAGATCGGCTCGCACTCTACATGAAAAATAGATTGTGTGATGTAACGAAAACTAAAGGAAAACACACAAGTTACTAGTGTTACTTTTTATGCAATCTTATGCACTGTTACCTACGAATAAGTGTACAAAATATTGTACGAATAAGTTACTATACAAAATTAAGTATCTATATATATTTTTATTTAGTTGAGTTTGTAAGTGAATTCCCTTTAATTTAGTTATTTTGAATGTTTTTGCTTATTTCTTTCGCATGTAATTTTGTGGTGGCCCGTGGCGTTGTGGGTATGTGCGACCCCAACCTCTACGTCGTAGGTTCGATTCCTGCTCTGTGCGGCGAAAACAATTTTCACGACCCCACCTCTTTCGAGTAACTGACAATGCTCAAAGAGTATTTCCTGTCTAGAGAAAGCTTCTAAAAACAAAGCCGTTCGGATTCGGCATAAAACTGTAAGTCCCTTCCACTCGTGAGAGAACAATAGCACGCACAACACGAGTGGTTGCTGAGAGGCTAGGCCCTGGCCCCCGACGGGCTCTGGCGCCATCCATATTATATTATTATTATAATTTTGTTTTTTTTTTTAAATAATTATGTACTTGCTTTGCAAAAATACTCAAGACTAGCTAAGAAACAACTATTCGTGTTGTACGTGCTATTGTTCTCACACGAGTGGAATGGACCTACAGTTTTATGCCGACTCCGAACGGGCAGATATGACAAGATTTTTCTAGACAGTAAATCCTACGTGTTAAAATTTTAAGGCAAAAACAAAAATTTATGAAAAATAAAGACAAAAAACAAAAACAAAACGAAAACACACAAATAGTACTGCTAAGACTCGAAACTATCAAAATACAAAAAAGCTACCAATCCTAGCATTGCCGAGGTTTAAGAATAAAAGAGATAAGACAACGAAATCAATACGATGAAGTGGTATAGGCAATGAAATGGCCAACCTATCGCTGGGAAATTAGCATCAGAACCTTTCATAGTCATCGAACCCTTCTGCGCTGTATGTGATCTTGTCGTCAGAAAATAGTTCTTAGGTCAACACAACCGAAAGAGGTTTGAGACATGTATCAAAATGAGCAAGAACAACTTCCCAATCTTAAGAGACTGTCTAACGGGGCACTGAAAGCTCAGAGTGCACCTAAGGAAACTAGGAGCATCAGAAGATGGTCTCTGCAGATTTGCAGAGAGTCTAACAAAATTCCAGGACACATACTTTGATTTTCTGAATCATTAGCCCGCAAAGAATAAGATACCTGGGCAGGTACCTAGTATCAGAGAAAGAATTGAAATCAGTAGAACCAGATCTCATTCTCAGATTCCTAAATTAAACTCTCTTAGAGAGTACACCATAGGACAAATCTCTTCCAACATTGCGCAACCGCAGTCTGTAACCCTCAAAATAACTCTGAATAGAATTGTATGTGAGGAGAGTTCTTGATTAAGCAAAGATTAGAAAGGGGGCATAATAGATCTTAAGGTCGCGGTGCAATACACTCTCAACAATAATAATACTTCGCAGAACTTGCATTGTTATAGTATGGTTTTCACTGATAAATCCAATTTTGTTAGGTTCTTAATCGTCTTTGTTTCAGATCCTTAATAAGTTCGGCAATTGAGCTCGAACTGATTGCTTAAAGTCGTTGACTGATTTCTTTATTTTCCAACATTCAAACTTAACAAATAATACAGAAGATGGTGCGTGGGGTGAACAGTTGAAATATGGTAACCGTAATACAAGGTCGCTGCATGGATTCAGTAGTGCTGATCGTACTAAAAGTTGGTGCATGGTGAATGACTATAAGGTGCTCGTGTTAAAAGCTGTAAGCATACATTGTCTCAGAAAATTTTCCGGAAATACCTAACTTTTCAACGCAAAACAGCATAACTTGAAAAGTACTTCTCTGATTTCAACAAAATATACATAAAATTAAGCGAAACTCAATAAGCAAATGTAAATAACATTTACAATTTTTAAAAATATAAAAACAGATAACAACGCGTCATAAGATTCCCTTTTTTGGACTCAAAAAAATCGCCGTACACCCCACAAAATAGGATAACAGGCAAAATAATTCTGTGATATTTTGATGCTTTTTGATCAATACGCTCTAAGATTATGCTGGCATTAGTTAATATTGATCTGCGCTCCTAAACATATAATCACAAAGGCATTCCTATGAAGGAGTTTTCGCGAAATTGCAGATATTGTTGGAAGAACACATTCGTTATTTTAATATGTGAT
The DNA here is from genome assembly GCA_916610145.1 of Eristalis arbustorum. NCBI lineage: Eukaryota > Metazoa > Arthropoda > Insecta > Diptera > Syrphidae > Eristalis > Eristalis arbustorum. Next base: position 71,092,094 of record OU744316.1, read on the forward strand.
TAATATATATACAACTACATGTACTGCTAAAATAGTACCAGTCAGATAAGGAAACAATATTTTGGATACGCCACAAGTTCAACGCAATATTGCTAGCAGTAAGAAAAAATATCCAAAACGACTGCTACAGAAATCAATACATATATATAAGAGACTGCGATATTGATGTCCACACACAAACAGTAATTTTTAGTATTCGCATAACTTCAAGGCATGTGTACATCGTAATAAGCCTTCGTTATCCAAACAGAATATTCTAAAGAGGTGATGATTGCAAACATGTCATCTTCGCAGATGAATCCAAATTTGATATTTTCGGATCTGATGGGCGATGCTTTGTTTGGCGTAGAAGTGAAACAGCCCTTGAGGATGCCAACATAAACCACACTCTCAAGCATGGTGATGGTAACGTTATAGTATGGCCTTCAATGGCTGCTTCATGTGCGGGCAATCATGTAAACTATGAACAAAATGTAGTATTTACAAATTTTAAAAGGCAACTTAAGAACTTCTTGCTGATGAATATCGCTTTGTCCATGATAATGACCCTAAGCATTCGTCAATGGCAGTAGAAGAGTGGTTGCTGTAATGTCAAACATGTTCTTGCCCATCCTCCCCAAAGTATGCATCTGAACTCGACCGAACAATTATGGGCTCGTATAGAGATAAAACTAAGAGAAAAGACGAAAAGGAGCAAGCAAGAACTTAAAATGGCCTTGGAAAGTGTTTGGCGGAAAATATCGCCAGAATACACAGATCGGCTCGCACTCTACATGAAAAATAGATTGTGTGATGTAACGAAAACTAAAGGAAAACACACAAGTTACTAGTGTTACTTTTTATGCAATCTTATGCACTGTTACCTACGAATAAGTGTACAAAATATTGTACGAACAAGTTACTATACAAAATTAAGTATCTATATTTATTTTTATTTAGTTGAGTTTGTAAGTGAATTCCCTTTAATTTAGTTATTTTGAATGTTTTTGTTTATTTTTTTCGAATGTAATTTTGTGGTGGCCCGTAGCGTTGTGGGTATGTGCGACCCCAACCTCTACGTCGTAGGTTCGATTCCTGCTCTGTGCGGCGAAAACAATTTTCACGACCCCACCTCTTTCGAGTAACTGACAATGCTCAAAGAGTATTTCCTTTCTAGAGAAAGCTAGAACTGTAAGTCCCTTCCACTCGTGAGAGAAATTGCGTTGCAAAAATACTCAAAACTAGCTAACAAACAACTATTCGTGTTGTACGTGCTATTGTTCTCACACGAGTGGAATGGACCTACAGTTTTATGCCGACTCCGAACGGGCAGATTCGACAAGATTTTTCTAGACAGTAAATCCTGTCTAAGATCATGTGTCTGGAATGTGATTCGTTGCTCGATCATAGACGGCCATGGTAAGTGAATATGATTGGAGAGTTGAGGGTAAGCCATCTGCTTTTTACAGTTGGTACCCTTACATTCTCTCAGACGGAACTGCAGCGTCCTTTGCCATTTTCAAGAGTAATGGAGAGGAGTAAAACATCGTGCAGATCATGTTAGCGGTACCTGCTTTTCGCATATGACTTGGTTACCCTCCCAACCCCTCAAATAGAACGTTTTTCTTGCTTGGCACACCCAGCTCTAGGGGGTTGGACCAAATCCAAAAAGTCGCCAGGTTGTGCTTGCGCATAAGTCCTGATAAGTAAGAGTAGATCGCAGAGGATTGAGTCACCTGCAGATCTATAGTGCCTGCGTTATCCCCACGAATCCTTCAAAATATCAAAATATAAAAACGATGACAACTCAACATTAGCTTGGCTGCATTTTTTTGATTTAAGTGTAGATCAGCTAAAATGATGTTGCAGTTAAGTTGGCATGGCTCACTTGGTTGCGCGCCAATCCTTGGTAAGATGGGTTTTCCGACTCGAATCGTATTGAAAACAGAGGTAATAATCTGGTTTTGAAATATGGTCCAGTCACAATTTACGACGCTATTACTGAATCTCAATTAGTGGTAGTAGTTCGACTATGGATATCGCAATGAAAAATGAAGGGGTATGTGACTGGGAACTTGTACTTGTACTCTTTTATTATTTGCAGCTCTTCTTGTTCGCTTATGTCATGAAAGAAATAGTGTACTAGTACTAGTGTTAGTAACAGTTCATTCACTACTATGTTCGACAAGAGAGGAAAGACAACACTGTCATGCGACCTACAGATGATAAATAAAAGTCACTAAGGACTCTTCGGTTCCGAGTCTGTTAACCCGTTGGTTCAGCAAGGAAAATACCACCAGGTGCTACCATATTGTAGGGCTTAAGGCATTAAATTGCCCAGATGCTATTGGTCACTCTATGGGAGCTGCTGTCGAGAGGTTATATTTCCAGATTTTTTCTTTCGCAGTAACCTGGGAAGTGAATGTCAATGAGAAGGTCTATACTGTCCTTGCTAGAGAAGATGATGGCAGTAATTTTTCGAGCCTCTAGGTCAATTTTTCGACAGAAAAGATTCCAGGATGACTTTTTGCCAAATCTTAATTCATATTTATAGGTTCTGATGGCGTTTTTGTGTGAGTCCCAGTCGGCATCCGTTCGTTGGCTACGAAAGTTTCCTAATTGCTAATTACTCGTTTTATGCAAGCATTTAATCGGAGATCGACACATATATGATCACTTAATAATAGAGAAAAATTATTGTAATCGCGGCTAATTTTTAATTTGACATTAGTTTGGCAGAACAAACATCCTATGATTTTTCCATTCCATATTGCGTTACTTGTATAATTACTAACTGTAAATAACGTATAATTACTAACTGTAAATAACTTTTGACAAATGTGGTTGCTAAAAAGTCTCTAATTAACAACATTCAGAGATAGGATTGGAAAAGGTAACTAAACTCAACGAAAAATTGAAAGGGATGGAAGGGATCCAGAAATATGTGAGCATAAGAAACGTTTAGTTATCAATTTCCAATGTTCATTACCGAAGCGAAAATTCGTCCTTGGACTAGTTTCAATTGATAAGTGACAACTAGTTTTGACTAATCTACACAAGGGACAGTAGAGCCAAAGTATCTCGGACAATTTGCAGTAATAAAATCATTACTAAGCAACATCTGTTGATCGCGATTGTCTTATTCAAACTGACAAGGATATGACAAGTAGGATTCCGAAGCAGAGAAATTTGTGGTAGAGGACGATCACAGGGCGGAATTGTCCGAATTGTAAGAGCAGTTGACATGAGATTGGCACAACCTTGTGATATTTTGTGATATTTTTCATGTTTTATCAATTACCTACAAGTCGTCTAAACAATGCAATGTGTAAAAAATCTAATGTTTAATTTATGGTATCGCTTGGAACATTCTGATAGGTTGTTATTGTAATGCTCTATGTTTTGTTGCTTAAGATGTTGATGGAGGATAGATTTTAGACGAAGATCACATTCACACACTCTGGTCTGTAGAACGTTGGCCTTGTAATTTGCCGTTTAAATATACACACAACTATACACTTTCAAATATAACATATTAATAATTATTACTATACACGTATGCGCTGTACGTTATAAGCATAAAAGCCACCATATAAGCGATTTCTATTAATGATATTTTATACAAACGCTCTTTGCATTATCAGTAACTGCAGATTTTTTTTCCATACTTCTTTGGTCTCAATTTGTTTGACAGAAGGGACTGTTTTAAGCTCAATACAGCGATGATCACTATTTCTGCGCCTAAAAGTAAAACAAAATAGAATAACAAACACGAAGATAACATATAAGTTGTTGTGTCTATTAATGTTGATTTCAATGAAAGTAATAGCGTTATGAAGTAGTTTAAATATTTTTGGCACTGTTACTTTGCGGCACTGAATACCAGTGAGATAGCATTTTTTATATATTGTATATTCGAGAAAATATTTCTTCCTTATTTTTAATGGTCTGCTGTGGTAAATGTGAAGTATTTGTGTTATTTGTTGCTATAGATGCTCGCCCTGCTTCCCCTACACTGTTAGACAACACGGGCCAACTTGCCCCCGATCACCCAACGCAGGTAAATACTCTTTCTAATTTACCCATTATTTCTTTTAAGCACATAAAATCATTAAATTTGGAATATACTTGAAGTTTACCCATACTTTCAATTGGCCACACACGAATACATATTTTCTATAATATTTGATTACAGAAACTCAATACGGGCTTAGAATTATATTTTTGTTTGACAAATTAAACTTGTGATTAAATAATTATAATAAAAATAAATTCGTATTATATTGAAAAAGAAGTGTTAGATATGAGTACTTGCATATAGTTTGTGTTCCAAAGAATTTGTTCCCAATTATAGCCAAATTTGTATGCTGATAGCTGTTATGGCAACTGTGTTTTATCTTTGCTATATTACTCCTTGGGGTTAACGACTATCTTTTCAGTTCATTCATAAGTTCATAAACATACATACCACCAATTGCACATTTTATTGAGTGGAAAATGTCTGAAACCCAAAAAACGATGTAGTGACAACGTCTTTAAAACAGACTAGGTCAAATACTAGAGCTTTATAATAAAAAGATAATTTTTTAAAACGTAAGTGCATTTGAAAAATATCTATGAACGTGTATGCGAACCTAATATGATTATGCAAGTTACTAATTACTACTCCACTCCATTAAATATACCTTAAAAATATCAATATCGTCGATATATCACTCATAACTGCGATTTGTTCACCAGATATAGACTATATTTTCAACCGTTAGTTTACTTTATGCTAGTAAATCACGTCATTCACTTTCTTTTTCAAAAGGTTTGAAGATACAAATATAAAATAATCCTGCCTATGTATTTCACAGGTGACGCAGGAGATCGGAGGGATGATCGTCGGTGGTAACAATGTACCTCAATACCAAAATTCCATACAACAACAGGAATATGATATCCAACAACAACAGGAGCATCAGTTGCCGCCAGTATCACAACAGTCGGGAGGTGGTTTATTTTTAGGTGCCACAAATTTAATATCCGGTGCTACACAGGCAGCTACAGGAGGCCTTTTCGGATCCAAATTTAAGACCGACCAAAATGCAGCACAGCAAATGCACCAACAACCACAAGGGTTAGGAAAGTTATTTGGAGGAGGACATCAGCAACAAATGCCTGTTACAAATGAACAAGCTAACCAACAACAAACCGGACAAGGTCCTGGTTTCATGTCAAAACTAAATGAAATGGCCGCACCTGGCAGCGACATTTTATCAAAAGCAAAGGACTCGTTTTTCGGAAAATTTGGTTTCGGGAAATAACCCAGGATATTTCTTATGTTTCGTTTTATTTATATGTAACATGTAATGTAACTCTTACACAGTGCGTTGGATGAGAGATACATTTATCCAATGTACATAAGGATTATCAAAATTCACTCAGAAAAAAATTTTGAAAGAAAACTGTATTAAATATGTTGTTACATATAAAATAAGGGTATATTGTAATGAAAAATTTGTTTTCTATCAAAATGTCTTTTTGCCTGAATTTCGATTGTTTATCTTTATATGCGTAAATATTTATTTTCGTATGGGACTTACGGGTAGCCCTGCTCGAAAATAAAGTGTAATTGACTACTATTATTTCTGTACAAATGAAACAACAATAAGTACTCCATTTGGAAATATTGGCAAATCAATCATTTTAGTAGAGATAAACATAATAAAGTATCTGGCTAATTT
>OU744316.1:71098001-71135762 GCA_916610145.1 Eristalis arbustorum
AGTACATGTGGGGACAAATTACAATCCGACAGTGTTGAGCTGGCTGCAAAATGCGCCGTAAGCAGATTGGCTTTGTCCAAAGAGCTGACAGCTGGGATGTCATTGTAAATGAGCGTGGGAATGGAGGACGATGCGGAATTCTTTATGTTTTTCACAAATGACCAAATGTTTTTGCTACTCTTGGGACATTGTAGCACTTTTTGCCTCGACTTTTGTTCATGGGAGAATTTCACACGTCGGATTATTGCATTGCAGTCATTTCTGGCCCGTTTAAACTTATTCCGGTTTTCCTCAGTAGGGTTGGCTTTGTATAACCGGAAAGTCAACTCTCTTATTCTGATAGCCTCTTTGGAGCTCGGGTCATACCATGCATTTGGTCTGGGTTCGATACACTTCACTCTATGCGGAGCGAAGAATCTCATGCCCAGCTGAAGAATGTTTGTGATCATATCAGCAGCGGCATCCACGTCACTATGGAGGAAGCATAGTGACCAGTTAAAATTCCTAAAGAAGTTGTTGAGTCCGCTCCAATTGGCTTTCTCGTATAGCCATACTGTTCTTTTCGGAATTTGTTCTCTGTTTGTGGCGAAAGCGAGGAATTTGCTGATGCGACACAGTGGTCTGACGAGCCTAGAGGCGACGATATGTCAACAGAATATTGATCAGGATGAGAGGTGAGAAACAGGTCCAGTGTGCTGGCGGAATGATCTGCAATGTCGGGTATTCGTGTGGGCTCATTTACAAGCTGGGTCAGATTGTTTACCTCAGCAAAGATTTCAACGTACCTTCCTTCGGCTGTTGTCTGGCTCGAATGTCGAAGCCAATTAGAATTGTGTTGTGTCGCCCGCAATGGCAATTTCAGTGTGAGTATACAGGGAGACAATTCTTGAGATGGAATCGGATAGCGCATCAAATTCGTTAAAAGTTGAATTGCTATCCAAGTTTGGACTTCTATAAATAAAGCAGTAGTGGATTAAATGCTTACGGACATGGAATTTTAACCACAGACGATTGAATTCCGGATTGGAACAGAGGCCGTATTGTGGTTGAAGCTGGTAAGCTACATCACTGCGCACGTAGATGGCGAGACCGCGGTGTAAAAAGAAAAGCGGCACTAAGCTATATCCAGGCAGGTTCAAATCCGATAATTCGGTATTTTCGCCTACCTGGGTTTCACTTAGCGCCAAGACGGCTGGTTTGTGACGGGATAGGTGGACGTACACAGCAAAGAGATTCGCTCTGAGACCGCGAACATTGCTCACATCAACTCTGAAATTTCCCATGGATTACAAAGCGTTGCCTTGATCTTTGACCTAGCTAGGGAAAGAGTATGGGAAGTTTTCGAATGGAGCGGTGTTTAAGTGGGTTTCCTCTGGGGCCTGATATCCTGGGATGGAAATCAATTTTCGTTGTCTGCTGCCCGGGATTCAGGTAACAACCCAGCTGTGGGTTGCATGTGTATCACATCATTACGAATCATAATCCAATCCTTTTCATATTTTTTTATTAATGCTCACATAATCTAACTCAAGACTTTTTTGATGCTACCATAAGTTACGCATTGCACACCTGTTTTGTTTTATAAACAACTTTGTTACTTAACCCTTATGTGCTCGGATGTCTATATTCGTGGCATTTTCGCAAAGCAAGTTGAATGAAAAAATATTTTTGCTTAAAAACGGCGTCCTTGGTTCTCAGTAGCTTCCTAAAAACAATTATAAAGCATTTAATTTAATTTACACATAAAGAAATTATTTCCAGGACTCTTGCACTGTACTTTTCAAATCAATCATACCGCGGCTGGATGACTGCGAATGTAGTCACCATACAAAATGTATGAAAAGTGAAATAACTTTTTCTTCAAATCAAGCTATCCACATTACAGTTGTTTTGTCGCAAGGACAATTAGCAAAAAAATGTTCAGCTCAAGGATAAGCTTGCCGGAGGCGGAACAACAAAGGGTTGAAGTAAAACCGTGAAGTAAAAACCTTCGAGAGCGCGCTGAGAAACGGACAATCGAGAATTCTTCCTTCTTCTACGAATTAGATTTATTACGATGTTGATTGCTTTAGTTCTACACTGGGAATGCATGCATCATCAGGGTCATTGCCTTCAGGAAATCTCTGGTCCGTTTATTTCCTTGGTCTATTGCTAGTCCAGTTGCATAGATTTTGCACATTTCGCCATCCTGCACCTCCCGGTTCCCTTGAAGTAGCCAGACCATCACTGCATACGGGCACACCAAAATTCCATGCATGTGTGACAAAAAAAAAACGTCGCACCGTGGGAGGAGCCAAAGGGCAGTCGCGAAGCAGCTAGAAATTCAGTGCATACATACACACATCAAGTCTTCAGCACATGTGTGCATATAGCGAAAACATCGCATCGTGGGAGTAGCCAAAATGTGGTCGTTGACCCCTTGTCGCTCACGATGTAGATCATTTTCTTTCTCCCTTTTCTGGTCTCCCAAATTTGATGAAATGCCATCGGTCGTCAGCTGATTGGGGTCTGTTGATTTTCCGTCGGCGTTTTTGTGATGCATTTCGTGATGTGCAATTTCCTCAGATGAATGCATGTTGCGTGCAACAACAGTTAGTCGACAGCAGTAGTTATGTGTGTGGGAGCCAATCGTGGTTCCGCAAAAGAAAACAATTAAACACCAAAAATATTTTTCCAATAGCTCCTTATTCGCTTGAGTCCAAACATGGAGTGACTTAAAACTACGTTAACATAAAACTAAAACCATTTCTTCACACAGTTCCCAACAGTACTTTTAGCAAGAGAGAAAAGAAGAATAGCAAAGCATTGTTGATGGGCTTACATGCAGCGTACAAAGCAACAGAGAGGAAAAGAGATAAGTACTCTTTCGGCAGCGTCTTCATGCATCAACAGCGTGTTTGGCCTCATGGAATTACCGCTTGACAAAAATGGCTTGGCTTGTGTTGTCTGTTGGCTTCTGCTGTCAATCTTGGTACAGCCTGCATTCTTGCAAACACGTGACGAGGTTGTCTATGGCATTTGGTCTAATGCCGTTTCACAACGCGTGACTTGGCTTGTTCTTTCTGTTGCAAGATCGGTACAGACTGCACAGTTGTATGCATGTGACTCAGTGGTCTTGCTGTATGGATGTTACGTGTGCGTGGGCGGACAAATGCGTACGTACATGTATATGTTCATAGATATGTATGCATGTTGTTCAACGTAGAATTTTGCCGTAATGAGAAATTATACAGTTTGCAGTTTTTTGCGTTGCATACAAGGTGAAAGTAAAAAGTTCACAGGATATTCTATATGGTAAATGTATGGGATGTCGAAGCGTTGACAAGCGACTTATGCAGATTTTTGTTTTATTTTCTTTAACTATTCTTAAATTCTAGACAAAAATACTTAAAACTAGCTTAACTATCTTAACATCGTTCTGACATCTAGCCTACTGACCCGATACGGGTACTCTAAGTTAATACTATCTTAATTTTACTGTGCCTTTCAGCATAAGCAAATTTTATTCTATTTTGTTTGTGTCTTATGGACAATTTGCTTTTTATTAGCCAAGAAAAGTATTACGGAAAACTTGGCTGATCTGAACTGAGATGAATCATCTTAAACTACCTTCTTCTTCTTCTTTGTGTGGCGCTACAGTCCGGGGTGGACCTGGGCCTCAACCAACATGCCTCTCCGACTAGCGCGATCCCTGGCTAGCTCCAGTTTCGCCCACCAAATTGGTTGAGGTCCTTGTCCACTTGGCCACGGCGCCACCTTAAGCGCGGGCGTCCTCTGTTGCTCTGCCCGACAGGTTCGGATTCGAAGATTCTTCGGGCCGGAGCTGTGGTGTCCATACGCTCTACATGACCTAGCCACCGGAGGCGTTGGATCCGTAGACGCCTAACTAGGCTCATGTCGCTGTACAGCCCGTACAGTTCGTTATTGAACCTTCTCCTCCAGAACCCGTCAACACAAACAAGACAACAGATCGTGCGTAGAACTTTTCTCTCAAAGAGACCAAGGACTTCTTCATCCGCTTTCGAGATTGTCGATGCCTCCGCGCCGTGTAGCAGGACTGGGATGATCAGGATAGAGTCAACTTGGTTCTTCGAGAGAGGGCTCTATTACTCAATTGCCTCTTGAGCCCGAAGAAACAGCGATTGGCAAGAGCTATCCTACGCTTGATCTCGGTACTGATGTTATCTGTACAGTTTACTCCGGAGCCGAGGTAAGTGAAGTCCTTGACTACCTCGAAGTTATAGCTGCCCATTGTGACGCTCTGTCCAAGACGTCGATGTTGTATGTCCTTTATTGAGGACAGCATATACTTCGTTTTGCCCTCATTCACCGCCAGACCCATTTTAGCCGCTTCCGTCTCAATGTTAGCAAACGCCTCACTGACGGCTCGCTGAGTTCTGCCAATCACGTCAATGCCATCGGCGTATGCTAACAAGGACTTCTGGAAGATCGTGCCTCTAGTGTTGGCGTGTGACTTTCGCACGATCTTCTCCAGGACGATGTTAAAGAAGTCACATGACAGCGCGTCGCCTTGTCTAAAACCTTTTTTGACATTGAAGGTCTCGGTGAGTTCGTTACCGTCCTTGATGGAGCAGCGAAAGTTCTCCATCGTCATCCTGCACAGCCTGACGAGTTTGGCAGGAATGTCAAAACTAGACATGGCGCTGTATAGTGTGAAGATTTGATCGATAGTGGACTTTCCTGGCCTGAAGCCACACTGATATGGACCTATCAGATTATTAATGAATGGCTTCAGGCGGGTACACAAAACGGCAGAGAAAATCTTACACGCGATGTTAAGAAGACTGATCCCTCGATAGTTGGCGCAGTCAAAGGGGTTTCCTTTCTTGTGGACCGGACAAACGACGCTGAGATTCCACTCATTGGGCATGCTTTCCTTAGACCATATCTTGCAGATGAGCTGGTCCATGCGCCCAACCAGGTCATCTCCAGCTGCCTTAAACAATTCCGCAGACAATCCGTCCGCTCCAAATGACACATTCTGCCTGATAGCGGTATTTGGGTCCTCATCGCCGGTTAACAGTCTGCAGAAATGATCTGTCCAGATTCTCAGTATCGACTGCGACTCTACTATCAGATGTCCATTTCCATCCCGACAGGATTCTGTCCGAGTTTTATACCCATTGGATAATTGTTTTACCCTTTGATAAAAATTTCGGAGCTCCTTCCTGTCGTAGCACCTCTCCATCTCCACGACCGCGCGCTTCTCATGCTCTTTCTTTTTCTGTCTGAGAAGCCGGTGCTCTTCCCTTATCTTCTGTTCGTAGAGCTCACGAACAGCCCTCGTTGTTCGATGCAGCGTTGCCTTGTAGGCCTCCTGCTTGGCTGCATGTACCTGCCTGCACTCGTCGTCAAACCATGGGTTCCTTCTAGCTGCTGTCGTACAACCCAGCACATCAGTGGCAGCTTCTTTGATGGCTTCGATTGATACACACACCAGAGCATGCAAAACGGTGTGCGCAGGTCGCTGGTAGCCCTAAAGGGCCAGTTGTGGTAGTTCTGTGCCGGCCTCAGACCAGTGCACTTGTTTTCACGGTTCATTACGAGTGTGCGTTAAAAAAAAAAAACAAACTGTCCCGGTCCATCCCACCCACAACATCGTGAATGCCCCGAATCAATATGAAAAAAAAAAGAATAATAATAACAAAAACAAAAAAACAAGTCAAGTGCTGTGCAGTAAAGCGTCTCGGTGTCGAGTGCATTCGGTCCGATCCCACTCGCCCCTGTCCATCACAAGCCACTGCTGGGCATTCTCGGTCGCAACACCCGTTTGATTTTACCAGGCGGGTTGATGCGACTGAGAGTGCGTAGCATCTGACGTAGCGGATTTAAAAGTGTGAATTTGTTGGTGAACCAACTCTAATCAATCATTTTAATTTCATTTTTATTTTTGGAATTCATGACAATCTTACATACTAGACAAAAATGCTTAAGACTAGTTGGACGTACAATGTTTCTATTTCTAACTTACTGGCCTTTTTTTATATTTTTTTTTTTTTATTTATTTATGTACAACTTACAAGCTACCTTAAAAACTAACCCAAGCTATGTAGGTCGGCCATAGGTTGTGCAACATTAGAAGCGCACGACTGAGACCGGCTGCTTCCCAATCGGGTATACGCACTAACAATTTTTAACCCGGGTCTAACGGGTTCGAAGAGGGAGTTCTTATACTACTCAGCCACCACAAATTTCGATGTTGTATCGCAACATCCCGAACGTCCCGACTCGACACCGCCATACTGAAGCGGAGGAAACCATCCTCAGCTCGTTGTGCGACGGAACGGTCGTGGTTGAGTCGCCCATCCACAGTTGAACGGGCGATGTGATACAGGATCGGTACCGCATTTTCATTTTGTATCAGACCGTGCTTATCAAAATGGAGGAATGCTTCTGGGGGGACAAAGGCACTGTGGCGTACCCTTTCGTGGTATTGAGGGTTGGGGTAGTAAGCCCTAGAGATCAAGCTATTAACCGAGTTCATCGCTCTCGCAGTGTGACCTCGAATCAACTTCACCAGGAAACTGTCCACTCGTATCAGGTTGGCCCTGTTGTATAAAACCTCGTTGGAATAGAATTTTCTGTACTGGGACTCTGGTGTTCTGTAAAGGCGAAGGCAAGCCCTAAGACAAGCCCTCTCAAACACCCGAATCTTTTCCATCAAGCTTGCACTCACGTTGAACCACACGGGACAGCCATATGTGAGCATTGGCCGTATGAGGGCCATGTAGCAGATTACCTTTACCCTTGCATCGAGTTGGCTGTTGTAAAACAGTCTCTTTGTGAGGGCGAAAGCGCCTCGGGCCCTGGCTAGAGCAGCATCTACATGTTTGTTAAAGTATAGACACTGATCTAGCCAGATCCCCAGGTATCTGACTACAATCCTTTGCGTCAGTGGTTGCCCGTGCCGTCCTACAATAGAGAACTTTCGCCAATTCTTTTTCGTATCCGCGGAAGCTTTATACAACGGCGTTCTGAACAGTATGGTTTCCGACTTCTGAAAGTTGATATTCAACTTCCAGTCATCGCAATCTCTCATGAATGAGTCGAAGTCACCCTGCGTGAGCGTAGTGATGTCCTCGATCTTTTTGCCTGATCTGTACACGATCAAGTCGTCGGCATACGCAATTGCGTGCGGAAGAGAACTTATCAGATCGCTCAAGAAAATGTTGAACAGGATCGGCGAATTAACGGCACCCTGTTGGAGACCATTTTTAATTTCAAAAGTACCTATAGAGGTCACGTTGCCATTCATGACGACCGTCTACCGGTAAGCATGTTATACAGTAGGTACAGCAGTGGTTTACTAATGCCTAGCCGATTGAGCTTATAGTCGTCAGTCGAAACGCGCTAGCCGCATCGTGCAAGGTACATTCTTCCTAGATGGCCAGATGGGCAAGCCGGCGGGACTCTTCATCTACACACACACTGCGGAGACGCCACGCATTCAAAACGTTCGGTTAACTAGTCCCACGGGCGTCATCTACAATACACGCAGTGACCAGCGGATGCCGGTGAAACAACTCACATTGTTGGCTAGCATTAATGAGACCGGCGCCTGGGCGTACATAATCGAGCGTTTCAACGGAAATCCCCAGCCTCACTTTGTTCAAGTGATGGCCACGCCAGCCGCTGAGGCTGTAACCGTTGTACGTACGCGGGCCAGGATTACAGCATTGCAACCGGCTGGCCTTTGTAGTTTACTGCGAAGTCAAACGAGGCCACTGCCCCGTTCACTCGGCCTATGTGAAGGTGACCATTTCCAGACTAGACGTTCCATGCAACTACACTGTTTGCGAGGACAGCTACAAGCTGCTGGAAACCAAGTGCTGGTGATCCGGATATTACCAAGGGCGACGGAGTCTACTCGCGCTATATCAATATCAATACCGGCCCGGGGATGTACCGGCTGGAGATCTTCGTAGACGACAACGGCAACACAGCCCACTCGCTGCGGGATAACGCCGCCGGACAGAATCTGCCATGCTGCGGTAGTTCGATTCCGACGAAACAAACGCGACAAACAGTTCCCTTCCAGCGCTAGCTGCCCCCGATGTCAATTCACCTGACACGCGAAGACGTCGACGCAATGACGCACGTCCCCGTTGGCCGAATCAGAGACCTGATAATCACGTACTTGGGCGAGGGTAAGGTACGCCTAACGTGGACTACACCCGATATGGGCCAGGAGAACGTGGCGCGCTTTGAAAACAAGTTCGCACTCTCCATTGAGGATATTGTCGATAGACACGAGACGGCAGCCATAATGTGGAATGTCATGACACTCCCCACCCATATGACGCAGGCGACATCTGCAGCTTCATCCTGGATATCAACTTGGAACCCCGACTTTTCGGACAAGCGGTGTTCTTTGCGATCCGGCCGTTTGCCAAGTTGGCCACAAACGCCATTGGTGGGCCGGTATCAAACGCAGTGCGCAGCATATTCCGAATAACATCGAAACCACTCCTGCTCCGCCATTACAACCGTCGACCGACGGACTTCTGCCAGAAGAGGGCGGCGACTTCGAGACCGACGTCCCTCGCAATAACACCATCACTGACGACGACATGGGCGTGAGCGTCACGTACTCCATTCCCATCATCGCTGGCACTTTGTGCGTGTTATCTGTCATAGGTATCTATTATCTGGTGTGCCGCTACCGACGTCGCGGAATGTGGAAGGGGCACATAGCGCGACAGACCCTCCCCTCAGAGCAAGACGGTAATTCGAACGAGATTCAACACGAAGACCCGAATGCCGGCCAAAACTCGAACCGAAATTCGTTAAAGAACACGCCTTCGGGCTCACCACACCACTCCAGCCTCAACGAGTCCTCGTCAATCCGCAACTATGCGACGCTGGACACCCCAGACCATCACACAGTTGGCATTCCGGTGACGATATGCAGAATAAGCGCCTCTCCGCGTCCGGATCCTTCAACGGTATCACGCAAATCACGTCGCACGGGTCGTTCCAATGAACTGAACCAGCTGCCGGGTTACTACACGGCGAACTGCAGCATCGGTGGCTTAAGCCTTATCTCGGCGCACAGCGAAGACGCCACACTCCCTCGGCCGGGTGGGCCTCGTCCGATCCTCAGCCCAAATGAGCCGTGGACAGCTTCCAAACTGCTGCACGAGCACGAACGAGGTACCTCGCCGCTCGACGAGATGATGAATCAGGTTAACCTCAAGCATAACATGCATGCCGCTGATCACATGTCGAACAGCATAGACGCAATATCGCTCAGCGGGTGTGGCCCACCAGCTGTCCCCCACTGCCCCACGCCCCCCACATCTTCCAGCAGCTCTCGTATCCGTACATCTATAGCACCATGCCTAAGCAGAATAACCAACCGATGGGTGGCTCCTACAGTATCATCCTGCATCCGCCTACCGATCACCATCAGCAACAGCAGCAGCCGCCGATGACTTATAACAACCAACCAATAAATCGGAGCTGCAACTAGCAATAAGAAGAGGCGCAACGTCACTATGGTCTAAGGCGTAAACTCAATGCCAGGCGAAAGGCGAAAGTACCAATGAGCGTTGAAATGAGCAGATGGGAGCCGCTGAGTATTTGTGGCTGTAGCTACAGCAAAGCTGTGCTCATGGCCTTCCTAAGCCTATGAACCAATTCCAGGATTGTGCAGGAATGCAAGTCATCTGTGTTTCCGGGCCAACCGGGGTGGTAACTCAAGGTGTTATTAGTAGTATCGCGAGTACAGATAAATAAGCGTCACAGTGCAGGTATCCGGAAAACCTCGTTCGCAACTGATTGCGTTCTTCGAGTGAGTCTGCTACCGTCTCCCCAACTGTACCAAAATTATCGATTGCCCTATTCGTACATGTGGCCATGAACACATCGTGTCTTCACACAGCCGACATATATTGCTTCCCACTCGTTTGCACTTGACGTAGGTTGAGGTCCTCTCTGGGTGTGGGACGTGAGTCGCTGTGGCAACTACAGCATCCAGACGATGGTGGACTGGGTGCTTCACAACAGGTATTGATTCGAAATCAACAAAATCAAGGGTGCTTGCCCAACCTACTCTGCTTCTTGAAAATATCCACTTTCAGAGAGATTCTTAAATTTGATGAATCCTAGTAGTTGATCATTACACTTTAATGGCTTGTATTTATGCCATGAGAAATCGCAAGGTTAGCAGGGCTACTTGTTGGTTACATTTAACGAAGCATTCAAGAATACTGGCGGCTGACTAATTATATGAAACACTCAGAAGAAAATTCTAATTTTTCGACCATGATTATATTTTTGTTATTAATTGTAGCGCCTTGCTGGTACTTAGCTGAAGAAGCAGATGATGAGGACGCGTCTTAGTGCAGCTAGGAAGCTGGGACAGAGTCGTCAGCACATTTGAAAACGTGCCTGCAACAAATACAACTTCGACAGATGCCTTTCAATTTTCTGTGGAAAAGGAGAGAGAGAGACTTCAAGCGGATTCTGGGACAAATGTTGCTGAAAAATTGATTCGCAAGTATCAAGGAACTCAGGGCAGACTTGGCCGGAGTTCTTCTTTTAGCATCAGCACAATGGTTACTACACGTCGCCTTAACGAAGAGGGAACTTAATCCCTCTCGAGTAATGTTTACCGCCTTGGTAGCAAGCAAAACAAAAGCCTTCACTCAGTGCGTATTATTCTTTTTATACTTTTCAATGCTCCCTGTTGACAGCGATCCTACAAACGCCGGTAATTATAGATTACCCACGTTACCAGTCCTGGTACACAGATTTTTGGCCTTCAAAGCAACGGCAGCCAGAATACCTCCACCATTCGACTTGCTGAAGCCAAACTGTGTGGACGTCTTATTTTTCGTTACCCCGTGAAGTGGACACAAATAGGAATAAGTAAACAAATATTAAAAATGTGTTGCAAGTGTGATTATGCATTTTGGTGTGATTATTTTTTTTCCTGTGGCAACTCACCTCGTCGGCATCCTCCATTTTCCGGATATTTCTGTTGCTGCTTACCTCGTTCTTCCATCGAAAATGTTTAATGACCCTGATAGGGTCAATAGAGCCAGTGCAGTTACTTGTTGCGTTCACTTGTGATGTCTTGTCGTGTCGGCGACATGTTATCGACAATCTTTCTGAAAAAGGATCAAAGTTGGACCCAAATGGGGTTGCTCCCCTCCTCTCCAATTTGTTTACTTGTTTCTTAAATTTATCAATTTGAACAGGAATGTAGAACTAAGTCAGTTCAATTACAACGTAATGCATTGTCACACGATTTTAGAGAGTTAAAAAAATAAACACAGTCCTGAAGTGGTGGCCCGTGGCGTTGTGGGTATGTGCGTCGACCCCAACCTCGACGTCGCAGGTTCGATTTCTGCTCTGTGCGACGAAAACAATTTTCACGACCCCACCTCTTTCGAGTCACTGACAATGCTCAAAGAGTATTTCCTGTCTAGAGAAAGCTTCTCAAACAAAGCCGTTCGGATTCGGCAGAAAACTGTAGGTCCCTTCCACTCGTGAGTGAACAATAGCACGCACAACACGAGTGGTTGCTGAGAAGCTAGGCCCTGGCCCCCTACGGGCTGTAGCGCCAGCCATGTTATGTTATGTGTGTCCTGAAGCGTAGTTTGTTACCGGAGGTATTTTTTATATCCATTTACTTATTTACCTCTTTCCCTATTTGATTCTGAACCGTGAACGGTCTGAGTCGAGCAATTGCTGCCTTCCATCGGTGACGGCCCTGGGCACGCTGCTTCCAGTCATCAATTTCATTCATTTTTATTAACTTTTTTTTCTTTCTCTTAATATCTAACAATTCACGTTCTTAATTCTATCATACTGACCCTTCGCGGGTACTCTAAAATAATCTAATCTATGTAACTTATATATCTGCCTTTCGGCGTGTAAACTATCAACTTTGTTTGTTTTTAGTCTTTAGGACAAACTTTATTATTTTTAGACTTACGGCCAAGAAAACTATGGAAAGACTTGGCGCTCTAGACATACTTATTGGTACTTAACCTAGACCTTAACCTAAACCTTAGTAACCTATTAAAAATTAATTAATCTAGCAGAATATTAGCCTAACTTACTCTATATCCGTAACTTTACGGATGTGTACACCAGAGCGTGTGTGCTATGTTTATGCGTAACATATACAATACACACGCCCTTGTGCACCAAATCTACATAACATCTAAGTAAGTGGGCCGCTAATCCACTACACAAACTATAATTTTTCAGGCGGGGGCGGGCGACGGCGGAGACTGATTCTGGTGTAACCACCAAAAGAAGTGCCGCTCCTTATCACTCTCTCTCCTGTCTCGAGCGGGGATCGCTCTACTGAACCGGAGGAGATCTTCGTGTTCGCGGACGACGTCCGATTCGTACAGGAGTCGCCTGTCAACTGTTCGGCGTACCGCGTGGTAGATTACAGGACATCCTTCCGTGTACTGGATCAAACCGATCGAATCCAAGACCAAGCTGTCTTCCATCCGCGATGCCTTGGTCTTTGTGCCGGAGGTTCGGTCTTCCTCTCCTTCTCGCACCAGGAGGCTCGAATTCGGAGACCCTGTTAGCTCGAGCGTTGTTGTCCATTCGCTCGATGTGGCCGAGCCGGTGTAGTCGACGGATTCTTGCCTTCCGGACTACATGCACATCCTTGTACAGCTCGTAGAGTTCGCGGTTGTGTCTTCTCCTCCATTCGCCTTCCTCGCAGACGGGACCATGTATCCGACGTAGGCACCAAGAATCAGCTCTGCAGCCTTACTTAATGTCCAGTTTTCGGCTCCATAAAGTAGGACTGGCAGGATAAGGGTTTTGTAGAGCATGACTTTGGTCCTTCGAGTCAGGAGTTTCGAGCCCAGTCGTTTTGACAGACCGAAGCAGCATCGGTTGCCAAGGGCGGCTCTACTTCGGATCCCCATTACGATGGCATTCGTGGAGTTTGCATTTGCCCCGAGGTAGACAAACTCCTTTGCTACCTCGAAATTGAAGCGGTCGATTGTGACGTTTTGGCGGCGGCGGATCGTTTCTTGCTCGACAGCATATTTGCTCGACAGCATATATTCTGTCTTGTCCTCGTTGACCTTTAGACCAGCTCGTTTCGCCTGTTCCTCAATTGCAGTGAAAGCTGTCACAGTGACGCGTTGGTACATACAAATCCATATATTTCAACTTAAAAAGATTTCAAAGATTTTTAAGAAATCCAGAAGAAACCAAACTCCACACCACACGCCGTCTGTCTGCCACCTCTTTGTTTAAAGTTGCAATTAACATCAGCACTAACTTAATCGCCTTTTACAGCCGATACGCTCTGGCGTCTGCGAGTTTATGCAGAAGGCATAGAGGGCAATGCTGTATCCAATTCGAGTCGATTTAAGAGCATTGCGGAAGTACTAGCCTAGTTTGTTAAAGGACAGGGTATGTGTTTTGATTTGAAGAGGCTCTAGCATAAAAAGTCGATGAACACGTTAGTCATTTGAAAAGTAGTAACTATTGCGGTCGGATATCTCCTAGCCAACAGACAGGACATGTGGGTGATTGAAAACCATGTTAAGTTAGTAAGATTAGAACGCTTCGTTTAGATACGCAATACTTGAAGTCAGTGTGAGAATTGTCTTTGAAGAAAGGGTTAGGAATTCATAAAGTTTTCCATAAAACAGTTTGCTTTGGTGACAGTTATTATTTTGTATACAATTATATTGCTTGACATTTTTTATATCAGTGCAAGCAGAATATTTGCAAATAGTTGGTTATTAGGAACCTTACAGTGGAGGGTTTATAAAAAAAAGTGTGAAGCAGAGCAATTTAAAACCACCCTGGTACTATTTGTTTTGTGTTCGTAATTACTTCTCATATTAACCCCCAAATGCAGCCTTCCACAACATTTTTGTTTTATTGCCCTTGATAACTGTCTCCGTGGTGGCCCGTGGCGTTGTGGGTATGTGCGTCGACCCCAACCTCGACGTCGTAGGTTCGATTCCTGCTCTGTGCGACGAAAACAGTTTTCACGACCCCGCCACTTTCGAGTCACTGACAATGCTCAAAGAGTATTTCCTGTCTAGAGAAAGCTTCTCAACCAAAGCCGTTCGGATTCGGCAGAAAACTGTAGGTCCCTTCCACTCGTGAGAGAACAATAGCACGCACAACACGAGTGGTTGCTGAGAAGCTAGGCCCTGGCCCCATACGGGCTGTAGCGCCATCTGTATTGTTATTTACTTAAGGTGGCGCTACATTCCTGGGTGGAGCTGGGCCTCAACCATTAAGCGTCTCCAGCCCGCTCGATCTTTAGCTAGCTGTTTCCAGTTTCGCACGCATAGTTGGTTGAGGTCCCTTTCCACTTGGGTGCGCCACCTGAGTCGCGGTCTTCCTCTACTGCGCCGTCCCTCGGAGACTTTTCGGGCCGGAGCATTGGTTCCCATCCGCTCTACATGACCTAGCCATCTCAATCGTTGGATCTGCACTCTTCTTGCTAAGTTGATGTTGCTGAACAGCCCGTATAGTTCGTCGTTGTATCTCCTCCTCCACTCACCATCTATGCAGACGGGACCAAAAATCACCCGAAGAATTTTCCTCTCGAAGCAACCAAGAGCTGCTTCATCCGCTTTTGACAGAGTCCATGCCTCGCGCCATACAGCAGGACTGGGACGATTAAGGTCTTGTAGAGCGTTACCTTGGTTGTTCGAGAGAGGGCTTTGTTCACCAATTGCTTTCTTAGCCCAAAGAAGCACCGATTGGCAAGAGTTATTCTTCGTTTGATTTCAGCGCGCCTGTTTCCGCATGTCCTGTTGTGTGTATTTACCGACATCGAGGGTTTGGAGTGCATCCGGCAACTTTGAGATTTTGACACCAAAATCCAAGCAGTGGTTAGTAAGGCATTTCTGATGGATTCCAACGCTCATCTTCCAACTGCCACAGCGGCCCTAATAGGGCTACCAGCGACCTGCGCACACCGTTTTGCATGTTCTGGTGTGTGTATCGATCGATCCTGAGAGTTTGGGGCGCATCCGGCAACATTGAGATTTCGACCCCAAAATCCAAGCAGTGGTTAGTAAGGCATTTCTGGTGGATTCCAACGCTCATCTTCGAACTGTAACAGCGGCCCCAATAGGGCTACCAGCGACCTGCGCACACCGTTTTGCATGTTCTGGTGTGTGTATCGATCGATCCTGAGAGTTTGGGGCGCATCCGGCAACATTGAGATTTCGACCCCAAAATCCAAGCAGTGGTTGGTAAGGCATTTCTGATGGATTTCGACGCTCATCTTCGAACTGCCACAGCGGCCCTAATAGGGCTACCAGCGACCTGCGCACACCGTTTTGCATGTTCTGGTGTGTGTACCAATCGATCCTGAGAGTTTGGGGCGCATCCGGCAACATTGAGATTTCGACCCCTAAATCCAAGCAGTGGTTAGTAAGGGAGGCATGGGCTTATGTACACAGGGCAAAGTTGCTGATTGCACCCAACCTGGTAGGATGCCAGCGCGATCCCTGCTTGTCCATAAGTCAAGTTGACATACAGCCTCCTAGTGGCGCCCCCGGATAGCCAATACAACAACCGTTGTGTGGTGAACCAATGTATGCAGCGATCCCCCTCTGCCCGAGGGTCAAATAATGGGCCTGGCCTACCAGTTGTAGGTTGTGCGTGAGGTTGACTCCCTCACCACACAAAAAACCAACGGTTACGAACCGACAACAGGCCTCGGATATGGACGGATTCAAAGTTGACGACCCCAGCAAACGATCAAAGGACAATGATTTTCGGTTCTGCACGTGGAATGTGAGGTCCCTGAACAGACCACGTGCAACCGATGAACTCGCGGAGGCCCTGGACTGCTACAAAGCAGACGTCACCGCCATCCAGGAGATGCGATGGGATGGGCCGGGCAAAAGGAAGATGAGAAACTGCGACATCTACTACGGTGATTGCTACAAAGAGGGAAGGCAGCGCTTATTTGGATGCGGATTCGTTGTTCGAGGCAGACTTAGGCAAAAAGTCTTAAGCTTTGATTATATCAGCGAGCGCCTCACAACAATCCGCATCAAGGCTAAATTCGGGAACATCAGCCTGATCTGCGCACACGCCCCGACGGAGGAGAAGGATGACGATATCAAGGATGACTTCTATGATCTCCTAGAAAGAACATACGATCGATGCCCCAGCTATGACACCAAGATCGTTCTAGGAGATTTCAACGCACAGCTGGGCAAGGAAGAAATCTTTGCTAGAGTCATCGGAAAACACAGCCTGCACGACAACACATCCGGAAACGGACTCAGGCTGGTAGATTTCGCCTCGGGGCGTAACCTCTCTGTGATGAGTACGCGGTTCCCACACCTCAACATCCATAAGGGGACCTGGCGGTCTCCTGATCAATCAACCGTCAACCAGATTGATCACGTTGCGATCGACGTCAGACACTCCTCCAATATTCTCGATGTCCGCACGTTCCGAGGAGCCAACATCGACTCGGACCATTTCCTTGTTGTAGCCAAGGTAAGGATGAGGATATCCAGAGAAGTACGGAGTCGAGAAAGAACACTACGGTTTGACGTCGGAAAGCTACAATCGCAATCGACCGCTAGGAACTTTGCCGACCGAGTCTCCCTGAAACTCTCTGAAAGTTCGACGCTGCCTGCACTTTCAATAGAAGAAGAATGGAAACGTTGTCAAAGAGCCATCAAAGAAGCTGCCACTGATGTGCTGGGTTTCACGACACCACCCAGAAGGAACCCATGGTTTGACGACGAGTGCAGGCAGGCACATGCAGCCAAACAGGAGGCCTACAAGGCAACGCTGCATCGAACAACGAGAGCTGTTCGTGAGCTCTACGAACAGAAGAGAAGGGAAGAGCACCGGCTTCTCAGAAGAAAAAAGAAAGAGCATGAGAAGCGCGCGGTCGTGGAGATGGAGAGGTGTTACGACAGGAAGGAGGTCCGAAAGTTTTACCAAAAGGTAAAACAAGTATCAGGAAGATATAGACCTCGGACCGAAGCCTGCAGGGACGAAAATGGACAACTAGTAGTAGAATCGCAGTCGATGCTGAGAATTTGGAAAAATCATTTCTGTAGACTGTTGAACGGCGATGACGACACAAATTCCGCTGTCAGGCAGAATGTTTCACTCAATTTGGACGATGATGAACACGAATTCCGTCCCCCCGACTTAGACGAAGTCAAGAAAGCGATTTCTAGACTGAAGTCGAACAAAGCTGCTGGAGCGGACGGATTGTCCGCGGAACTGTTTAAGGCAGCTGGAGATGACCTGGTTGGGCGCATGCACCAGCTCATCTGTAAGATATGGTCGGAAGAAAGCATGCCCGATGAGTGGAATCTCAGCGTCGTTTGTCCGGTCCACAAGAAAGGAGACCCCTTTGACTGCGCCAACTATAGAGGGATCAGCCTCCTTAACATCGCTTATAAAATACTCTCTGCCGTTCTGTGTGAACGCCTGAAACCCTTTGTCAACAACCTGATAGGTCCTTATCAGTGCGGTTTCAGGCCAGGAAAGTCCACTATCGATCAAATTTTCACATTACGGCAGATCCTGGAAAAGACTCAAGAGATGCAGATCGACACCCACCACCTATTTGTCGATTTCAAGGCCGCATATGACAGCGTGCATAGAGACGAGCTATACAGCGCCATGTCTAGTTTTGACATTCCTGCCACAACTCGTCAGGTTGTGCAGGATGACGATGGAGAACTCTCGCTGCTCCATCAAGGTCGGTAACGAACTCACCGAGACCTTCAATGTCAAAAAAGGTTTTAGGCAAGGCGACACGCTGTCATGTGACTTCTTTAACATCATACTTGAGAAGATCGTGCGAAACTCAAACGTAAACACCCGAGGCACGATCTTCAAAAGTCCGTTCAACTGCTTGCTTACGCGGACGACATTGACGTGATTGGACGAACACAGCGAGCCGTCAATGAGGCGTTTGCTAGTATTGAAGCGGAAGCGGCTAAAATGGGTCTAGCGGTAAACCAGGGCAAAACAAAGTACATGCTGTCATCACGGAAGGACGCACAACATCGACGTCTCGGACAGAGCGTCATATTGGGCAGCAGAATCTTTGAGGTAGTCAAGGACTTCGTCTACCTAGGCTCCGGAGTAAATAGGGACAACAACACCAGTACCGAGATCAAGCGCAGAATTACTCTTGCCAATCGCTGTTTCTTTGGGCTCAAGAGGCAATTGAGTAACAGAGCCATCTCTCGAAACACCAAATTGAGCTTGTATAAAACCCTGATCATCCCAGTCCTGCTCTATGGCGCAGAGACATGGACGCTATTGAAAGCGGATGAAGAAGCTCTTGGTTGTTTTGAGAGAAAAGTTCTGCGTACGATCTTTGGTCCTGTTTGTGTTGATGGCGTTTGGAGGAGAAGGTTCAACCACGAACTATACGGGCTGTACAGCGGCATGCACCTAGTTAAGCGTCTTCGGATCCAACGCTTAAGATGGCTAGGTCATGTAGAGCGGATGGACACCACAGCTCCGGCCCGAAGAGTCTTCGAGACCGAGCCATTGGGACAGCGCAACAGAGGACGTCCTCGCACTAGATGGCGCACGCAAGTTGAAAAGGACCTTAACCAACTTGGTGTGCGCAACTGGAGGCAGCTGGCGAAAGATCGTGCTGGCTGGAGAGGCATGTTAGTTGAGGCCCAGGTCCACCCCGGACTGTAGCGCCAATCAAGAAGAAGAAGCAATGCATTTTTGAAAGGTTCCCATAGTTCATCTTCCAAGTAACACAACGACACCATTGGGCCTACCTATAATCTCTACATACATGGGGTGATGTTTTCCTTCATGCATTATTTGATTTTGAGACTCTCGGATGGAAAAAATTGACAGTGGTTAGCAAGGCATTTTTGATAGGTTTCCATACTTCATCTTCCAAGTATCACAACGACGCCATTGGGAATACCTAGACTCTCTACACACATGGGTTGATGTTTTCCTTCATGTATTATTCAATTTTGAGACCCTCTGATGGGAAAATTAACAGTGGTTAGCAATGCATTTTTGAAAGGTTTCCATAGTTCATCTTCCAAGTGTCGCAACGACGCCATTGGGTGTCTCTAGACACCGGTTGTGATGTTTTCCTTTATGTATTACTCGATTTTGAGACTCTCTGCTGGGAAAAATTGACAGTGGTTAGCAATGCATTTTTGAAAGGTTTCCATAGTTCATTTTCCAAGTAACACAACGACACCATTGGGCCTACCTATAATCTCTACATACATGGGGTGATGTTTTAATTCATGCATTATTTGATTTTAAAACTCTCGGATGGAAAAAATTTACAGTGGTTAGCAAGGCATTTTTGAAAGGTTTCCATACTTCATCTGCCAAGTATCACAACCACGCCATTGGGAATACCTAGACTCTCTACACACATTTGTTGATGTTTTCCTTCATATATTATTCGATTTTGAGACCCTCTGATGGCAAAATTAACAGTGGTTAGCAATGCATTTTTGAAAGGTTTCCATAGTTCATCTTCCAAGTGTCACAATGATGCCATTGGGCCTAATCATAATCTCTACACACCGGTGGTGGCGCTTTCCTTCATGTATAATTCGATTTTGAGACCCTCTGATGAGAAAATTTACAGTGGTTAGCAACGCATTTTTGAAAGGTTTCCATAGCTCATCTTCCTAGTGTCAGAACGATGCCATTGGGCCTACCTATTAACTCTACACACACCGGTGGTGATGTTTTCCTTCATGTATTATCCGATTTTGAGACCCTCGGATGGAAAAAAAATACACTGGTTAGCAAAGCATATTTGAACGGTTTCCATACTTAATCTTCCAGGTATCACAACGACACCATTGGGCCTACTTATAATCTCTACACACATGGGTGATGTTTTCCTTCATGCATTATTCGATTTTGAGACTCTCGGATGGAAAAAACTAACAGTGGTTAGCAAGGCATTTTTGTAAAGTTTCCATAGTTCATCTTCCAAGTGTCACAACACATTGGGCCTACCTATTATCTCTACACATCGGTGGTGATGTTTTCCTTCATGTATTATTCGATTTTGAGACTCTCTGATGGGAAAAATTAATAGTGGTTAGCAATGCATATTCGAAAGATTTCCATAGTTCATCTTCCAAGTGTCACAACGTCGCCATTGGGCCTACCTATTATCTCTACACACCGGTGGTGGTGCTTTCCTTCATGTTTTATTCGATTTTGAGACTCTAGGATGGAAAAAATTGACAGCGGTTAGCAACGCATTTTTTAAAAGTTTCCGTAGTTCATCTTCCAAGTGTCACAACGATGCTATTGGGCCTTCCTATTTTCGCTACACACCGGTGGTGATGATTTCCTTCATGTATTATTCGATTTTGAGACTCTCGGTTGGAAAAAATTGACAGCGGTTAGCAATGCATTTTTGAAAGATTTCCATAGTTCATCTTCCAAGTGTCACAACGTCGCCATTGGGCCTACCTATAATCTCTACACACATGGGGTGATGTTTTCCTTCATGCATTATTCGATTTTGAGACTCTCGGATGGACAAAACTAACAGTGGTTAGCAAGGCATTTTCGTAAAGTTTCCATAGTTCATCTTCCAAGTGTCACAACGATGCCATTGGGCCTACCTATTATCGCTACACACCGGTGGTGATGTTTTCCTTCATGTATTATTCGCTTTTGAGACTCTCGGAAGGAAAAAATTGACAGCGGTTAGCAAGGCATTTTCGAAAAGTTTCCATAGTTCATCTTCCAAGTGTCACAACGACGCCATTGGGCCTACCTATTATCTCTACACACCGGAGTTGATGATTTCCTTCATGTATTATTCGATTTCTAGACTCTCGGAAGGAAAAAATTGACAGCGGTTACCAACGCATTTTTTAAAAGTTTCCATAGTTCATCTTCCAAGTGTCACAACGATGCTATTGGACCTTCCTTTTATCTCTACACACTGGTGGTGATGATTTCCTTCATGTATTATTCAATTTTGAGACTCTCGGATGGAAAAAAATTACAGTGGTTAGGAAGGCATTTTTGAAAGGTTTCCATACTTAATCTTCCAGGTATCACAACGGCACCATAGGGCCTACTTATAATCTCTAGTGGTTAGCAAGGCATTTTTGAAAGGTTTCTATAGTTCATCTTCCAAGTATCACAACGACACCATTGGACCTACCTATAATCTCTACACACATGGGGTGATGTTTTCCTTCATGCATTATTCGATTTTGAGACTCTCGGATGGAAAAAACTAACAGTGGTTAGCAAGGCATTTTTGTAAAGTTTCCTTAGTTCATCTTCCAAGTGTCACAACGATGCCATTGGCCCTACCTTTTATCTCTACACACCGGTGGTGACGTTTTCCTTCATGTATTATTCGATTTTGAGACTCTCTGATGGGAAAAATTGATAGTGGTTAGCAATGCATATTCGAAAGGTTTCCATAGTTCATCTTCCAAGTGTCACAACGTCGCCATTGGGCCTACCTATTATCTCTACACACCGGTGGTGGTTCTTTCCTTCATATATTCATGTATTTTTCGGTTTTGAGACTCTCGGTTGGAAAAAATTTACAGCGGTTAGCAATGCATTTTTTAAAGATTTCCATAGTTCATCTTCCAAGTGTCACAACGTCGCCATTGGGCCTACCTATTATCTCTACACACCGGTGGTGGTGCTTTCCTTCATGTTTTATTCGATTTCGAGACTCTAGGATGGAAAAAATTGACAGCGGTTAGCAACGCATTTTTGAAATGTTTCCATACTTAATCTTCCAGGTATCACAACGACACCATTGGGCCTACTTATAATCTCTACACACATGGGGTGATGTTTTCCTTCATGCATTATTCGATTTTGAGACTCTCGGATGGAAATAATTGACAGTGGTTAGCAAGGCATTTTTGAAAGGTTTCCATAGTTCATCTTCCAAGTATCACAACGACACCATTGGGCCTACCTATAATCTCTACACACATGGGGTGATGTTTTCCTTCATGCATTATTCGATTTTGAGACTCTCGGATGGAAAAATATTACAGTGGTTAGGAAGGCATTTTTGAAAGGTTTCCATACTTAATCTTCCAGGTATCACAACGACACCAACGACCTATAATCTCTACACACCGGTGGTGATGTTATCCTTCATGTATTGTTCGTTTTTGAGACTCTCGGATGGAAAAAATTGACAGTGGTTAGCAAGGCATTTTTGAAAGGTTTCCATACTTAATCTTCCAGGTATCACAACGACACCAACGACCTATAATCTCTACACACCGGTGGTGATGTTTTCCTTCATGTATTATTCGATTTTGAGACTCTCTGATGGGAAAAATTGATAGTGGTTAGCAATGCATATTTGTAAGGTTTCCATAGTTCATCTTCCAAGTGTCAAAACGACACCATTGGGCCTACCAATTATCTCTACACACCGGTGGTGGTGCTTTCCTTCATGTTTTATTCGATTTTGACACTCTCGGATGGAAAAAATGTACAGCGGCTAGCAACGCATTTTTGAAAAGTTTCCATAGTTCATCTTCCAAGTGTCACAACGATGCTATTGGGCCTTCCTATTTTCTCTACACACCGGTGGTGATGATTTCCTTCATGTTTTATTCGATTTTGAGACTCTCGGATGGAAAAAATATACAGCGGTTAGCAACGCATTTTTGAAAAGTTTCCATAGTTCATCTTCCAAGTGTCACAGCGATGCTATTGGGCCTTCCTATTATCTCTACACACCGGTGGTGATGTTTTCCTTCATGTATTATTCGGTTTTGAGACTCTCGGATGGAAAAAAATTGACAGCGGTTAGCAACGCATTTTTGAAAAGTTTCCATAGTTCATCTTCCAAAGGTCACAACGACGCCATTGGGCCCACCTATTATCTCTACACACCGGTGGTGATGTTTTCCTTTATGTATTATTCGGTTTTGAGACTCTCGGATGGAAAATAACTGACAGCTTTTAGCAACTCATTTTTGAAAGGTTTCCATAGTTCATCTTCCAAGTGCCACAACGACGCCATTGGTCGTCTCTACACACCGGTGGTGATGTTTTCCTTCATGTATTATTCGATTTTGAGACTCCCTGATGGGAAAAATTGAATGTGGTTAGCAAGGGATTTTTGAAAGGTTTCCATACTTAATCGTCCAAGTATCACAACGACACCATTGAGCCTACTTATAATCTCTACACACATGGGGTGATGTTTTCCTTCAAGCATTATTCGATTAAGACTCTCGTCTGGAAAAAATGTACAGCGGTTAGCAACGCAATTTTGAAAAGTTTCCATAGTTCATCTTCCAAGTGTCACAACGATGCTATTGGGCCTTTTTATTATCTCTACACACCGGTGGTGATGTTTTCCTTCATGTATTATTCGGTTTTGAGACTCTCGGATGGAAAAAAATTGACAGCGGTTAGCAACGCATTTTTGAAAAGTTTCCATAGTTCATCTTCCAAAGGTCACAACGACGCCATTGGGCCCACCTATTATCTCTACACACCGGTGGTGATGTTTTCCTTCATGTATTATTCGGTTTTGAGACTCTCGGATGGAAAAAAACTGACAGCTTTTAGCAACTCATTTTTGAAAGGTTTCCATAGTTCATCTGCCAAGTGCCACAACGACGCCATTGGTCGTCTCTACACACCGGTGGTGATGTTTTCCTTCATGTATTATTCGATTTTGAGACTCCCTGATGGGAAAAATTGATTGTGGTTAGCAAGGGATTTTTGAAAGGTTTCCATACTTAATCGTCCAAGTATCACAACGACACCATTGGGCCTACCTATAATCTCTACACACATGGGGTGATGTTTTCCTTCATGCATTATTCGACTTTGAGACTCTCGGATGGAAAAAACTTACAGTGGTAAGCAAGGCATTTTTGAAAGGTTCCCATAGTTCATCTTCCAAGTTTCACAACGACGCCATTGGGCCTAACATTATCTCTACACACCGGTGGTGATGTTTTCCTTCATGTATTATTCGATTTGGAGACTCCCTGATGGGAAAAATTGATTGTGGTTAGCAATGTATTTTTGAAAGGTTTCCATAATTCATCTTCCAAGTGTCACAACGTCGCAATTGGGCCTACCTGTTATCTCTACACCCTGGTGGTATTGCTTTCCATCATGTTTTATTCGATTTTGAGACTCTCCGATGAAAAAAATTTACAGCGGTTAGCAACGAATTTTCGAAAAGTTTCCATAGTTCTGGTTCCATAGGTGGTGATGTTTTCCTTCCTGTATTATTCGATTTTGAGACTCTCGGATGGAAAAAATTGACAGCGGTTAGCAAGGCATTTTTGAAAGGTTTCCATACTTAATCGTCCAAGTATCACAACGACACCATTGGGCCTACTTATAATCTCTACACACATGGGGTGATGTTTTCCTTCAAGCATTATTCGATTAAGACTCTCGTCTGGAAAAAATGTACAGTGGTTAGCAACGCATTTTTGAAAAGTTTCCATAGTTCATCTTCCAAGTGTCACAACGATGCTATTGGGCCTTCCTATTATCTCTACACACCGGTGGTGATGATTTCCTTCATGTTTTATTCGATTTTGAGACTCTCGGATGGAAAAAATGTACAGCGGTTAGCAACGCATTTTTGAAAAGTTTCCATAGTTCATCTTCCAAGTGTCACAGCGATGCTATTGGGCCTTCCTATTATCTCTACACACCGGTGGTGATGTTTTCCTTCATGTATTATTCGGTTTTGAGACTCTCGGATGGAAAAAAATTGACAGCGGTTAGCAACGCATTTTTGAAAAGTTTCCATAGTTCATCTTCCAAAGGTCACAACGACGCCATTGGGCCTACCTATTATCTCTACACACCGGTGGTGATGTTTTCCTTCATGTATTATTCGGTTTTGAGACTCTCGGAAGGAAAAAAACTGACAGCTTTTAGCAACTCATTTTTGAAAGGTTTCCATAGTTCATCTTCCAAGTGCCACAACGACGCCATTGGTCATCTCTACACACCGGTGGTGATGTTTTCCTTCATGTATTATTCGATTTTGCGACTCCCTGATGGGAAAAATTGATTGTGGTTAGCAAGGCATTTTTGAAAGGTTTCCATACTTAATCGGTCAAGTATCACAACGACACCATTGAGCCTACTTATAATCTCTACACACATGGGGTGATGTTTTCCTTCAAGCATTATTCGATTAAGACTCTCGTATGGAAAAAATGTACAGTGGTTAGCAAGTCATTTTTGAAAGGTTTCCATACTTCATCTTCCAAGTATCACAACGACACCATTGGGCCTACCTATAATCTCTACACACATGGGGTGATGTTTTCCTTCATGCATTATTCGACTTTGAGACTCTCGGATGGAAAAAACTTACAGTGGTAAGCAAGGCATTTTTGAAAGGTTTCCATAGTTCATCTTCCAAGTTTCACAACGACGCCATTGGGCCCAACATTATCTCTACACATCGGTGGCTATGTTTTCCTTCATGTATTATTCGGTCTTGGGACTCTGGGATGGAAAAAAAACTAATTTTTGAAAGGTTTCCATAGTTCATCTTCCAAGTGCCACAACGACGCCATTGGGCGTCTCTACACACCCGTGGTGATGGAAAGATGTACAGCGTTTAGCAACGCATTTTTGAAAAGTTTCTGTAGTTCATCTTCCAAGCCTCACTATTATCTCTACACACCTGTGGTGATGATTTTCTTAATGTATTATTCGATTTTGAGACTCTCGGATGGAAAAATATTACAGTGGTTAGGATGGCATTTTTGAAAGGTTTCCATACTTAATCTTCCAGGTATCACAACGACACCATTGGGCCTACCTATAATCTATACACACATGGGGTGATGTTTTCCTTCATCCATTATTCGATTTCGAGACTCTCTGATGGGAAAAAATTAACAGTGGTTAGCAATGCATTTTTGAAAGGTTTCCATAGTTCATCTTCCAAGTGCCACAACGACGCCATTGGTCGTCTCTACACACCGGTGGTGATGTTTTCCTTCATGTCTTATTCGATTTTGAGACTCCCTGATGGGAAAAATTGATTGTGGTTAGCAATGTATTTTTGAAAGGTTTCCATAATTCATCTTCCAAGTGTCACAACGTCGCAATTGGGCCTACCTGTTATCTCTACACACTGGTGGTGTTGCTTTCCATCATGTTTTATTCGATTTTGAGACTCTCGGATGGAAACAATTTACAGCGGTTAGCAACGAATTTTCGAAAAGTTTCCTATTATCCTATTATCTCTACACACCGGTGCTGATGATTTCCTTAATGTATTATTCGATTTTGAGACTCTCGGAAGGAAAAAATTGACAGCGGTTAGCAGCGCATTTTTGAAAAGTTTCCCTAGTTTATCTTCCAAGTGTCACAACGATGCTATTGGGCCTCCTATTATCTCTACACACCGGTGGTGATGATTTCCTTCATGTATTATTCGATTTTGAGACTCTCGGATGGAATAAAATAACAGTGGTTAGCAAGGCATTTTTGAAGGGTTTCCATACATAATCATCCAGGTATCACAACGACACCATTGGGCCTACTAATAATCTCTACACACAGGTGGTGATGTTTTCCTTCATGTATTATTCGATTTTGAGACTCTCGGATGGAAAAAACTAACAGTCGTTAGCAAGGCACTTTTGAAAAGTTTCCATAGTTCATCTTCCAAGTGTCACAAAGATCCTATTGGGCGTCTCTACACACTTGTGGTGATGTTTTCCTTCATGCATTATTCGATTTTGAGACTCTATGATGGGAAAAATTTACAGTGGTTAGCAATGCATTTTGGAAAGGTTTCCATAGCTCATCTTCCAAGTGTCACAACGACGCCATGGGGCCTACCTATTATCTATATACACCGGTGGTGGTGCTTTCCTTCATGTTTAATTCGGTTTTGAGACTCTCGGATGGAAAAAATTGACAGCGGTTAGGAACGCATTTTTGAAAAGTTTCCATAGTTCATCTTCCAAGTGTCACAACGATGCTATTGGGCCTACCTAAAATCTCTACACCCATGGGGTGATGTTTTCCTTCATGTATTGTTCGATTTTGACACCCTCTGATGGGAAAAATTGACAGTGGTTAGCAATGCATTTTTGAAAGGTTTCCATAGTTCATCTTCCAAGTGTCACAACGACACCGTTGGGCCTACCTATTACCTCTACACACCGGTGGTGATGTTTTCCTTCATGTATTATTCGTTTTTGAGACTCTCAGATGGAAAAAACTGACAGCAGTTAGCAACTCATTTTTGAAAGGTTTCCATAGTTCATCTTCCAAGTGTCACAATGACGCCATTGGACCTTCCTATTATCTCTACACACCGGTGGTGATGTTTTCCTTCATGTATTATTCGATTTTGAGACTCTTGGATGGAAAAAATTGACAGTGGTTAGCAAGGCATTTTTGAAAGGTTTCCATGCTTAGTCTTCAAAGTATCACAACGACACCATTGGGCCTGACTATAATCTCTACACACATGGGGTGATGTTTTTCTTTATACATAATTCGATTTTGAGACTCTCTGATGGGAAAAATTTACTGCGGTTAGCAATGCATTTTCGAAAGGTTTCTATAGTTCATCTTCCAAGTATCACAACGACGCCATTGGGAATACCTAAAATCTCTACACCCATGGGGTGATGTTTTCCTTCATGTATTATTCGATTTTGACACCCTCTGATGGGAAAAATTTACAGTGGTTATTAATGCATTTTTGAAAGGTTTCCATAGTTCATCTTCCAAGTGTCACAACGAAAGGTTGCTATAGTTCATCTTCCAAGTGTCACAACGACGCCATTGGGCCTACCTATTACCTCTACGCACCGGTGGTGATGTTTTCCTTCATGTATTATTCGGTTTTGAGACACTCGGATGGAAAAAAACTGACAGCGGTTAGCAACTCATTTTTGAAAGGTTTCCATAGTTCATCTTTCAAGTGTCACAACGACGCCATTGGGCGTCTCTACACACCGATGATGTTTTCCTTCATGCATTATTCGATTTTGAGACTCTCTGATGGGAAAAATTGATAGTGGTTAGCAATGCGTTTTTGAAAGGTTTCCATAGCTCATCTTCCAAGTGTCACAACGACGCCATAGGGCCTACCTATTATCTCTATACACCGGTGGTGCTGCTTTCCTTCATGTATTATTCGGTTTTGAGACTCTCGGATGGAAAAAATTGACAGCGGTTAGCAACGCAATTTTGAAAGGGTTCCATAGTTATCTTCCAAATATCACAACGACGCCATTGGACCTACCTATTATCTCTACACACCGGTGGTGATGTTTCCTTCATGTATTATTCTGTTTTGAGACTTTCGGATGGAACAAATTTACAGCGGTTAGCAACGAATTCTTGAAAAGTTTCCATAGTTCATCTTCAAGGTGTCACAACGATGCTATTGGGCCTACCTATAATCACTACACACCGGTGGTGATGTTTTCCTTCATGTATTGTTCGATTTTGAGACTCTCAGATGGGAAAAATTTACTGTGGTTAGCAATGCATTTTCGAAAGGTTTCTATAGTTCATCTTCCAAGTATCACAACGACGCCATTGGGAATACCTAAAATCTCTACACCCATGGGGTGATGTTTTCCTTCATGTATTATTCGATTTTGACACCCTCTGATGGGAAAAATTTACAGTGGTTAGCAATGCATTTTTGAAAGGTTTCCATAGATCATCTTCCAAGTGTCACAACGAAAGGTTGCTATAGTTCATCTTCCAAGTGTCACAACGACGCCATTGGGCCTACCTATTACCTCTACGCACCGGTGGTGATGTTTTCCTTCATGTATTATTCGGTTTTGAGACACTCGGATGGAAAAAAACTGACAGCGGTTAGCAACTCATTTTTGAAAGGTTTCCATAGTTCATCTTTCAAGTGTCACAACGACGCCATTGGGCGTCTCTACACACCGATGATGTTTTCCTTCATGCATTATTCGATTTTGAGACTCTCTGATGGGAAAAATTGACAGTGGTTAGCAATGCATTTTTGAAAGGTTTCCATAGCTCATCTTCCAAGTGTCACAACGACGCCATAGGGCCTACCTATTATCTCTATACACCGGTGGTGCTGCTTTCCTTCATGTATTATTCGGTTTTGAGACTCTCGGATGGAAAAAATTGACAGCGGTTAGCAACGCAATTTTGAAAGGGTTCCATAGTTCATCTTCCAAATATCACAACGACGCCATTGGACCTACCTATTATCTCTACACACCGGTGGTGATGTTGCCTTCATGTATTATTCTGTTTTGAGTCTTTCGGATGGAACAAATTTACAGCGGTTAGCA
Organism: Eristalis arbustorum; assembly: GCA_916610145.1. NCBI lineage: Eukaryota > Metazoa > Arthropoda > Insecta > Diptera > Syrphidae > Eristalis > Eristalis arbustorum. Next base: position 71,127,311 of record OU744316.1, read on the forward strand.
ACGAATTCTTGAAAAGTTTCCATAGTTCATCTTCAAGGTGTCACAACGATGCTATTGGGTCTACCTATAATCACTACACACCGGTGGTGATGTTTTCCTTTATGTATTGTTCGATTTTGAGACTCTCAGATGGAAAAAATTGACAGTGGTTAGCAAGGCATTTTTGAAAGGTTTCCATACTTAATCTTCCAAGTATCACAACGACACCATTGGGCCTACCTATAATCTGTGCACACATGGGGTGATGTTTTCCTTCATGCAATATTCGATTTTGAGACTCTCGGATGGAAAAAATCTACAGTGGTTAGCAAGGCATTTTTGAAAAGTTTCCATGCTTCATTTTCCAAGTATCACAACGACACCATTGGGCCTACCTATAATCTCTACACACATGGGGTGATGTTTTCCTTCATGCATTATTCGATTTTAGACTCTCGGATGGAAAAAACTTACAGTGGTCAGCAAGTCATTTTTGAAAAGTTTCCATACTTCATTTTCCCAGTATCACAACGACACCATTGGGCCTACCTGTAATCTCTACACACATGGGGTGATGTTTTCCTTCATGCATTATTCGATTTTGAGACTGTCGGATGGAAAAAACTTACAGTGGTTAGCAAGGCATTTTTGAAAGATTTCCATACTTCATCTTCCAAGTATCACAACGACGCCATTGGGAATATCTATAATCTCTACACACATGAGGTGATGTTTTCCTTCATGTATTATTCGATTTTGAGACCATCTGATGGGAAAAATTGACAGTGGTTAGCAATGCAATTTTGAAAGGTTTCCATAGTTCATCTTCCAAGTGTCACAACGACGCCATTGGGCCTATCTATTATCTCTACACTCCGGTGGTGGTGCTTTCCTTCATATATTATTCGGTTTTGAGACTGTCGGATGGAAAAAAACTGACAGCGGTAAACAACGCATTTTTGAAAGGTTTCCATAGTTTATCTTCCAAGTATCACAACGACGCCATTGGGAATACCTATAATATCTACACACATGGGGTGACGTTTTCCTTCATGTATTATTCGATTTTGAGACGCTCTGATGGAAAAAAACTGACAGCGGTTAGCAACGCATTTTTGAAAAGTTTCCATAGTTCATCTTCCAAGCGTCACAACGATGCCATTGGGTGTCTCTACACATTGGGCCTAGCTATTATCTCTACACACCGGAGGTGGTGCTTTCCTTCATATATTATTCGGTTTTGAGACTGTCGGATGGAAAAAAACTGACAGCGGTAAACAACGCATTCTTGAAAGGTTTCCATAGTTCATCTTCCAAGTATCACAACGACGCCATTGGGAATACCTATAATCTCTACACACATGGGGTGACGTTTTCCTACATGTATTATTCGATTTTGAGACTCTCGGATGGAAAAAATTGACACCGGTTAGCAAGGACAGGTTTCCATACTTAATCTTCCAAGTGTCACAACGACGCCCTTGGATCTACCTATAATCTCTACACACAGGTGGTGATGTTTTCCTTCATGTATTGTTCGTTTTTGAGACTCTCGGATGGAAAAAGTTTACTCTGGTTAGCAAGGCATTTTTGAAAGATTTCCATAGTTCATCTTCCAAGTGTCACAACGACGCCATTGGGCGTCTCTACACACCGGTGGTGATGTTTTCCTTCATGTATTATTCGATTTTGAGACTCTCTGATGGGAAAAATTGACAGTGATTAGCAACGCATTTTTGAAAGGTTTCCATAGTTCATCTTCCAAGTGTCACAACGACGCCATTGGGAATACATATAATCTCTACACACATGGGGTGATGTTTTCCTTCATGTATTATTCGATTTTGAGATTCTCTGATGGGAAAAATTGACAGTGGTTAGCAATGCTTTTTTGAAAATTGTCCATAGTTCATCTTCCAAGTGTCACAACGACGCCATTGGGCCTACCTATTACCTCTACACACCGGTGGTGATGTTTTCCTTCATGTATTATTCGTTTTTGAGACTCTCGGATGGAAAAAATTGACAGTGGTTCGCAATGCATTTTTGAAAGGTTTCCATAGTTCATCTTCCAAGTGTCACAACGACGCCATTGGGCCTACCTATTATCTCTACACACTGTTGGTGGTGCTTTCCTTCATGTATTATTCGATTTTGAGACTCTCTGATGGAAAAAATTGACAGTGATTAGCAACTCATTTTTGAAAGGTTTCCATAGTTCATCTTCCAGGTTTCACAACGACGCCATTGGGCGTCTCTACACACCGGTGGTGATGTTTTCCTTCATGTATTATTCGATTTTGAGACTCTCTGATGGAAAAAATTGACAGTGGTTCGCAATGCATTTTTGAAAGGTTTCCATAGTTCATCTTCCAAGTGTCACAACGACGCCATTGGGCCTACCTATTATCTCTACACACTGTTGGTGGTGCTTTCCTTCATGTATTATTCGATTTTGAGACTCTCGGATGGAAAGAATTGACAGCGGTTAGCAACGCATTTTTGAAAAGTTTCCATAGTTCATCTTCCAAGTGTCACAACGATGTCATTGGGCCTACCTATTATCTCTACACACCGGTGGTGATGTTTTCCTTCATGTATTGTACGATTTTGAGCCTTTCGGATGGACAAAATTGACAGTGGTTAGCAAGGCATTTTTGAAAGGCTTCCATGCTTAATCTTCCAAGTATCACAACGACACCATTGGGCCTACCTATAATCTCTACATACATGGGGTGATGTTTTCCTTCATGCATTATTTGATTTTGAGACTCTCGGATGGAAAAAACCGACAGCGGTTAGCAACTCATTTTTGAAAGGTTTCCATAGTTCATCTTCCAAATGTCACAACGAAAGGTTGCTATAGTTCATCTTCCAAGTGTCACAACGACGCCATTGGGCCTACCTATTACCTCTACGCACCGGTGGTGATGTTTTCCTTCATGTATTATTCGGTTTTGAGACACTCGGATGGAAAAAAACTGACAGCGGTTAGCAACTCATTTTTGAAAGGTTTCCATAGTTCATCTTTCAAGTGTCACAACGACGCCATTGGGCGTCTCTACACACCGATGATGTTTTCCTTCATGCATTATTCGATTTTGAGACTCTCTGATGGGAAAAATTGACAGTGGTTAGCAATGCATTTTTGAAAGGTTTCCATAGCTCATCTTCCAAGTGTCACAACGACGCCATGGGGCCTACCTATTATCTCTATACACCGGTGGTGCTGCTTTCCTTCATGTATTATTCGGTTTTGAGACTCTCGGATGGAAAAAATTGACAGCGGTTAGCAACGCATTTTTGAAAGGGTTCCATAGCTCATCTTCCAAATATCACAACCACGCCATTGGACCTACCTATTATCTCTACACACCGGTGGTGATGTTTTCCTTCATGTTTTATTCTGTTTTGAGACTTTCGGATGGAACAAATTTACAGCGGTTAGCAACGAATTCTTGAAAAGTTTCCATAGTTCATCTTCAAGGTGTCACAACGATGCTATTGGGCCTACCTATAATCACTACACACCGGTGGTGATGTTTTCCTTCATGTATTGTTCGATTTTGAGACTCTCAGGTTTCCATACTTAATCTTCCAAGTATGACAACGACACCATTGGGCCTTCATTCCTTCATGTACTATTCGGTTTTGAGACTCTCGGATGGAAAAAAACTGACAGCGGTTAGCAACTCATTTTTGAAAGGTTTCCATAGTTAATCTTCCAAGTGTCACAACGACGCCATTGGGCGTCTCTACACACCGGTGGTGATGTTTTCCTTCATGTATTATTCGATTATGAGACTCTCTGATGGGAAAAATTGACAGTGGTTAGCAATGCATATTTGATAGGTTTCCATAGTTCATCTTCCAAGTGTCACAACGACTCCATTGGGCCTAGCTATTATCTCTACACTCCGGTGGTGGTGCTTTCCTTCATATATTATTCGGTTTTGAGACTGTCGGATGGAAAAAAAACTGACAGCGGTAAACAACGCATTTTTGAAAGGCTTCCATAGTTTATCTTCCAAGTATCACAACGACGCCATTGGGAATACCTATAATATCTACACAAATGGGGTGACGTTTTCCTTCATGTATTATTCGATTTTGAGACGCTCTGAGGGAGAAAAACTGACAGCGCTTAGCAACGCATTTTTGAAAAGTTTCCATAGTTCATCTTCCAAGCGTCACAACGATGCCATTGGGTGTCTCTACACATTGGGCCTAGCTATTATCTCTACACACCGGAGGTGGTGCTTTCCTTCATATATTATTCGGTTTTGAGACTGTCGGATGGAAAAAAACTGACAGCGGTAAACAACGCATTTTTGAAAGGTTTCCATAGTACATCTTCCAAGTATCACAACGACGCCATTAGGAATACCTATAATCTCTACACACATGGGGTGACGTTTTCCTACATGTATTATTCGATTGTGAGACTCTCGGATGGAAAAAATTGACACCGGTTAGCAAGGACAGGTTTCCATACTTAATCTTCCAAGTGTCACAACGACGCCCTTGGATCTACCTATAATCTCTACACACAGGTGGTGATGTTTTCCTTCATGTATTGTTCGTTTTTGAGACTCTCGGATGGAAAAAGTTTACTCTGGTTAGCAAGGCATTTTTGAAAGATTTCCATAGTTCATCTTCCAAGTGTCACAACGACGCCATTGGGCGTCTCTACACACCGGTGGTGATGTTTTCCTTCATGTATTATTCGATTTTGAGACTCTCTGATGGGAAAAATTGACAGTGGTTAGCAACGCATTTTTGAAAGGCTTCCATAGTTCATCTTCCAAGTGTCACAAAGACGCCATTGGGAATACCTATAATCTCTACACACATGGGGTGATGTTTTCCTTCATGTATTATTCGATTTTGAGATTCTCTGATGGGAAAAATTGACAGTGGTTAGCAATGCTTTTTTGAAAATTGTCCATAGTTCATCTTCCAAGTGTCACAACGACGCCATTGGGCCTACCTATTACCTCTACACACCGGTGGTGATGTTTTCCTTCATGTATTATTCGTTTTTGAGACTCTCGGATGGAAAAAACCACAGCGGTTAGCAACTCATTTTTGAAAGGTTTCCATAGTTCATCTTCCAGGTGTCACAACGACGCCATTGGGCGTCTCTACACACCGGTGGTGATGTTTTCCTTCATGTATTATTCGATTTTGTGACTCTCTGATGGAAAAAATTGACAGTGGTTCGCAATGCATTTTTGAAAGGTTTCCATAGTTCATCTTCCAAGTGTCACAACGACGCCATTGGGCCTACCTATTATCTCTACACACTGTTGGTGGTGCTTTCCTTCATGTATTATTCGATTTTGAGACTCTCGGATGGAAAGAATTGACAGCGGTTAGCGAGAAATTTTTGATAAGTTTCCATAGTTCATCTTCCAAGTGTCACAAAGACGCCATTGGGCCTAACTATTATGTCTACACACCGGTGGTGATGTTTTCCTTCATGTATTGTTCGATTTTGAGAATCTTGGATGGAAAAAATTGAGAGTGGTTACTAAGGCATTTTTGAAAGGTTTCCATACTTCATCTTCCAAGTATCACAACGACGCCATTGGGAATACCTAGACTCTCTACACACATGTGTTGATGTTTTCCTTCATGTATTATTCGATTTTGAGACCCTCTGATGGGAAAATTAACAGTGGTTAGCAATGCATTTTTGAAAGGTTTCCATAGTTCATCTTCCAAGTGTCACAACGACGCCATTGGGCCTACCTATTATGTCTACACACCGGTGGTGATTTTTTCCTTCATGTATTGTTCGATTTTGAGACCCTCTGATGGGAAAATTGACAGTGGTTAGCAATGCATTTTTGAAAGGTTTCCATAGTTCATCTTCCAAGTATCACAACGACGCCATTGGGCCTACCTTTTATGTCTACACACCGGTGGTGATTTTTTCCTTCATGTATTGTTCGATTTTGAGACCCTCTGATGGGAAAATTGACAGTGGTTAGCAAGGCATTTTTGAAAGGTTTACCACTGTCAATATTGTCCATCCGAGAGTCTCAAAATCGAACAAACATCACACACCTGTGGTGATGCTTTCCTTCATGTATTATTCGGTTTCGAGACTCACGGATGGGAAAAATTTACAGCGGTTAGCAACGTATTTTTGAAAGGTTTCATTACTTCCAAGTGTCACAACGACGCCATTGGGCGTCTCTTCACACGGGTGGTGATGTTTCCCATCATGTATTATTCGAGTTTAAGACTCTCGGATGGGAAAAAAATCGACAGTGGTTAGCAACGCATTTTAGAAAGGCTTCCATAGTTCATCTTCCAAATGTCAAAACGACGCCATTGGGCCTACCTATTATCTCTACACACCTGTGGTGATGTTTTCCTTCATGTATTATCCGATTTTGAGACTCTCAAATGGAGAAAATGTACAGCGGTTAGTAACGCAATTTTGAAAGGTTTCCATAGTACATCTTCCAAGTGTCACAACGACGCCATTGGGCCTACCTATTATCTCTACACCCCGTTGATGGTGCTGTCCTTCATGTATTATTCGATTTTGAGACTCTCACATGGAAAAAATTGACAGCGGTTAGCAACGCATTTTTGAAAAGTTTCCATAGTTCATCTTCCAAGTGTCAGAACGATGCCTTTGGGCCTACCTATTATCTCTACACACACCGGTGGTGATGTTTTCCTTCATGTATTATCCGATTTTGAGACTCTCAGATGGAAAAAAATTGACAGCGGTTAGCAAGGCATTTTTGAAAAGTTTCCATAGTTCATCTTCCAAGTGTCACAAAGACGCCATTGGGCCTAACTATTATGTCTACACACCGGTGGTGATGTTTTCCTTCATGTATTGTTCGATTTTGAGAATCTTGGATGGAAAAAATTGACAGCGGTTAGCAACGCATTTTTGAAAAGTTTCCATAGTTCATCTTCCAAGTGTCACAACGATGCCATTGGGCCTACCTATTATCTCTACACACCGGTGGTGGCGCTTTCCTTCATGTATTATTCGATTTTGAGACCCTCTGATGGGAAAATTTACAGTGGTTAGCAATGCATTTTTGAAAGGTTTCCATAGCTCATCTTCCAAGTGTCACAAAGACGCCATTGGGCCTAACTATTATGTCTACACACCGGTGGTGATGTTTTCCTTCATGTATTGTTCGATTTTGAGAATCTTGGATGGAAAAAATTGAGAGTGGTTACTAAGGCATTTTTGAAAGGTTTCCATACTTCATCTTCCAAGTATCACAACGACGCCATTGGGAATACCTAGACTCTCTACACACATGGGTTGATGTTTTCCTTCATGTATTATCCGATTTTGAGACCCTCTGATGGGAAAATTAACAGTGGTTAGCAATGCATTTTTGAAAGGTTTCCATAGTTCATCTTCCAAGTATCACAACGACGCCATTGGGCCTACCTATTATGTCTACACACCGGTGGTGATTTTTTCCTTCATGTATTGTTCGATTTTGAGACCCTCTGATGGGAAAATTGACAGTGGTTAGCAATGCATTTTTGAAAGGTTTCCATAGTTCATCTTCCAAGTATCACAACGACGCCATTGGGCCTACCTATTATGTCTACACACAGGTGGTGACGATTTCTTTCATGTATTGTACGATTTTGAGACTCTCGGATGGACAAAATTGACATTGGTAAGCAAGGCATTTTTGAAAGGTTTCCATAGTTCATCTTCCAAGTGTCACAGCGATGTCATTGGGCCTACCTATTATCTCTACACACCGGTGGTGATGTTTTCCTCCATGTATTGTTCGATTTTGAGACTCTCTGATAGACAAAATTGACAGTGGTTAGCAAGGCATTTTTGAAAGGTTTACCACTGTCAATATTGTCCATCCGAGAGTCTCAAAATCGAACAAACATCACACACCTGTGGTGATGCTTTCCTTCATGTATTATTCGGTTTCGAGACTCACGATGGGAAAAATTTACAGCGGTTAGCAACGTATTTTTGAAAGGTTTCCATACTTCATCTTCCAAGTGTCACAACGACGCCATTGGGCGTCTCTTCACACGGGTGGTGATGTTTCCCATCATGTATTATTCGAGTTTAAGACTCTCGGATGGGAAAAAAAATCGACAGTGGTTAGCAACGCATTTTAGAAAGGCTTCCATAGTTCATCTTCCAAACGTCAAAACGACGCCATTGGGCCTACCTATTATCTCTACACACCTGTGGTGATGTTTTCCTTCATGTATTATCCGATTTTGAGACTCTCAGATGGAGAAAATGTACAGCGGTTAGTAACGCAATTTTGAAAGGTTTCCATAGTTCATCTTCCAAGTGTCACAACGACGCCATTGGGCCTACCTATTATCTCTACACCCCGTTGATGGTGCTGTCCTTCATGTATTATTCGATTTTGAGACTCTCACATGGAAAAAATTGACAGCGGTTAGCAACGCATTTTTGAAAAGTTTCCATAGTTCA
>OU744316.1:71136262-71220895 GCA_916610145.1 Eristalis arbustorum
GAACCCTTTCAAAAATGCGTTGCTAACCGCTGTCAATTTTTTCCATCCGAGAGTCTCGAAACCGAATAATACATGAAAGAAAGCACCACCACCGGTGTGTAGAGATAATAGGTAGGCCCCATGGCGTCGTTGTGACACTTGGAAGATGAGCTATGGAAACCTTTCAAAAATGCATTGCTAACCACTGTCAATTTTTCCCATCAGAGCGTCTCAAAATCGAATAATGCATGAAGGAAAACATCACCCCATGTGTGTAGAGATTATAGGTAGGCCCAATGGTGTCGTTGTGATACTTGGAAGATTAAGTATGGAAGCCTTTCAAAAATGCCTTGCTAACCACTGTCAATTTTTTCCATCCGAGAGTCTCAAAATCGAACAATACATGAAGGAAAACATCACCACCGGTGTGTAGAGATTATAGGTAGGCCCAATGGCATCGTTGTGACACTTGGAAGATGAACTATGGAAACTTTTCAAAAATGCGTTGCTAACCGCTGGCAATTTTTTTCCATCCGAGAGTCTCAAAACCGATTAATACATGAAGGAAAGCACCACCACCGGTGTATAGAGATAATAGGTAGGCCCCATGGCGTCGTTGTGACACTTGGAAGATGAGCTATGGAAACCTTTCAAAAATGCATTGCTAACCACTGTCAATTTTTCCCATCAGAGAGTCTCAAAATCGAATAATGCATGAAGGAAAACATCACCTAGTGTGTGTAGAGATTATAGGTAGGCCCAATGGTGTCTTTGTGATACCTGGAAAATTAAGTATGGAAACCTTTCAAAAATGCCTTGCTAACCACTGTACGTTTCTTCCATCCGAGAGTCTTAAAATCGAATAATGCATGAAGGAAAACATCACCCCATGTGTGTAGAGATTATAAGTAGGCCCTATGGTGTCTTTGTGATACCTGGGAGATTAAGTATGGAAACCTTTCAAAAATGCCTTGCTAACCACTGTACGTTTCTTCCATCCGAGAGTCTCAAAACCGAATAATACATGAAGGAAAAGATCACCACCGGTGTGTAGAGGTTATAGGTGGGCCCAATGGCGTCGTTGTGACACTTGGAAGATGAACTATGGAAACCTTTCAAAAATGCCTTGCTAACCACTGTAAGTTTTTTCCATCCGAGAGTCTCAAAATCGAATAATGCATGAAGGAAAACATCACCCCATGTGTGTAGAGATTATAGGTAGGCCCAATGGTGTCGTTGTGATACCTGGAAGATTAAGTATGGAAACCTTTCAAAAATGCCTTCCTAACCACTGTAATATTTTTCCATCCGAGAGTCTCAAAATCGAATAATACATGAAGGAAATCATCACCACCGGTGTGTAGAGATAATAGGAAGGCCCAATAGCATCGCTGTGACACTTGGAAGATGAACTATAGAAACTTTTCAAAAATGCGTTGCTAACCGCTGTCAATTTTTTCCATCCGAGAGTCTCAAAATCGAATAAAGCATGAAGGAAAACATCACCACCGGTGTGTAGAGATAAAAGGTAGGCCCAATGTCGTCGTTGTGACATTTGGAAGATGAACTATGGAACCCTTTCAAAAATGCGTTGCTAACCGCTGTCAATTTTTTCCATCCGAGAGTCTCAAAACCGAATAATACATGAAGGAAAGCACCACCACCGGTGTATAGAGATAATAGGTAGGCCCCATGGCGTCGTTGTGACACTTGGAAGATGAGCTATGGAAACCTTTCAAAAATGCATTGCTAACCACTGTCAATTTTTCCCATCAGAGAGTCTCAAAACCGAATAATACATGAATGAAAAGATCACCACCGGTGTGTAGAGGTTATAGGTGGGCCCAATGGCGTCGTTGTGACACTTGGAAGATGCACTATGGAAACCTTTCAAAAATGCCTTGCTAACCACTGTAATATTTTTCCATCCGAGAGTTTCAAAATCGAATAATGCATGAAGGAAAACATAACCTCATGTGTGTAGAGATTATAGGTAGGCCCAATGGTGTCTTTGTGATACCTGGAAGATTAAGTATGGAAACTTTTCAAAAATGCCTTGCTAACCACTGTTAGTTTTTTCCATCCGAGAGTCTCAAAATCGAATAATACATGAAGGAAAACATCACCACCTGTGTGTAGAGATTATAGGTAGGCCCAATGGTGTCGTTGTGATACCTGGAAGATTAAGTATGGAAACCTTTCAAAAATGCGTTGCTAACCGCTGTCAATTTTTTCCATCCTAGAGTCTCAAAATCGAATAAAACATGAAGGAAAGCACCACCACCGGTGTGTAGAGATAATAGGTAGGCCCAATGGCGACGTTGTGACACTTGGAAGATGAACTATGGAGACTTTTCAAAAATGCGTTGCTAACCGCTGTCAATTTTTTCCTCCCGAGAGTCTCAAAATCGAATAAAGCATGAAGGAAAACATCACCACCGGTGTGTAGAGATAATAGGTAGGCCCAATGTCGTCGTTGTGACATTTGGAAGATGAACTATGGAACCCTTTCAAAAATGCGTTGCTAACCGCTGTCAATTTTTTCCATCCGAGAGTCTCAAAACCGAATAATACATGAAAGAAAGCACCACCACCGGTGTGTAGAGATAATAGGTAGGCCCCATGGCGTCGTTGTGACACTTGGAAGATGAGCTATGGAAACCTTTCAAAAATGCATTGCTAACCACTGTCAATTTTTCCCATCAGAGCGTCTCAAAATCGAATAATGCATGAAGGAAAACATCACCCCATGTGTGTAGAGATTATAGGTAGGCCCAATGGTGTCGTTGCGATACTTGGAAGATTAAGTATGGAAGCCTTTCAAAAATGCCTTGCTAACCACTGTCAATTTTTTCCATCTGAGAGTCTCAAAATCGAACAATACATGAAGGAAAACATCACCACCGGTGTGTAGTGATTATAGGTAGGCCCAATGGCATCGTTGTGACACTTGGAAGATGAACTATGGAAACCTTTCAAAAATGCATTACTAACCACTGTCAATTTTTCCCATCAGAGAGTCTCAAAACCGAATAATACATGAATGAAAAGATCACCACCGGTGTGTAGAGGTTATAGGTGGGCCCAATGGCGTCGTTGTGACACTTGGAAGATGAACTATAGAAACTTTTCAAAAATGCGTTGCTAACCGCTGTACATCTTTCCATCACCACGGGTATGTAGAGACGCCCAATGGCGTCGTTGTGGGAAGGATGAACTATGGAAACCTTTCAAAAATGAGTTTTTTTTCCATCCGAGAGTCCCAAGACCGAATAATCCATGAAGGAAAACATCACCACCGGTGTGTAGAGATATAGGTAGGCCCAATGGTGTCGTTGTGATACCTGGAAAATTAAGTATGGAAACCTTTCAGAAATGCGTTGCTAACCGCTGTCAATAGGTAGGCCCAATGGTGTCGTTGTGATACCTGGAAGATTAAGTATGGAAACCTTTCAAAAATGCCTTCCTAACCACTGTAATATTTTTCCATCCGAGAGTCTCAAAATCAAATAATACATGAAGGAAATCATCACCATAGGTGTGTAGAGATAATAGGAAAGCCCAATAGCTTCGCTGTGACACTTGGAAGATGAACTATAGAAACTTTTCAAAAATGCGTTGCTAACCGCTGTACATCTTTCCATCACCACGGGTATGTAGAGACGCCCAATGGCGTCGTTGTGGCACTTGAAGGATGAACTATGGAAACCTTTCAAAAATGAGTTTTTTTTCCATCCGAGAGTCCCAAGACCGAATAATCCATGAAGGAAAACATCACCACCGGTGTGTAGAGATAATGGTAGGCCCAATGGTGTCGTTGTGATACCTGGAAAATTAAGTATGGAAACCTTTCAAAAATGCGTTGCTAACCGCTGTCAATTTTTTCCATCCTAGAGTCTCAAAATCGAATCAAACATGAAGGAAAGCACCACCACCGGTGTGTAGAGATAATAGGTAGGCCCAATGGCGACGTTGTGACACTTGGAAGATGAACTATGGAGACTTTTCAAAAATGCGTTGCTAACCGCTGTCAATTTTTTCCTCTCGAGAGTCTCAAAATCGAATAAAGCATGAAGGAAATCATCACCACCGGTGTGTAGAGATAATAGGTAGGCCCAATGTCGTCGTTGTGACATTTGAGAGATGAACTATGGAACCCTTTCAAAAATGCGTTGCTAACCGCTAACCGCATGAAGGAAAGCACCACCACCGGTGTATAGAGATAATAGGTAGGCCCCATGGCGTCGTTGTGACACTTGGAAGATGAACTATGGAAACCTTTAAAAAATGCCTTGCTAAGCACTGTAAGTTTTTTCCATCCGAGAGTCTTAAAATCGAATAATGCATGAAGGAAAACATCACCCCATGTGTGTAGAGATTATAAGTAGGCCCTATGGTGTCTTTGTGATACCTGGGAGATTAAGTATGGAAACCTTTCAAAAATGCCTTGCTAACCACTGTACGTTTCTTCCATCCGAGAGTCTCAAAACCGAATAATACATGAAGGAAAAGATCACCACCGGTGTGTAGAGGTTATAGGTGGGCCCAATGGCGTCGTTGTGACACTTGGAAGATGAACTATGGAAACCTTTCAAAAATGCCTTGCTAACCACTGTAAGTTTTTTCCATCCGAGAGTCTCAAAATCGAATAATGCATGAAGGAAAACATCACCCCATGTGTGTAGAGATTATAGGTAGGCCCAATGGTGTCGTTGTGATACCTGGAAGATTAAGTATGGAAACCTTTCAAAAATGCCTTCCTAACCACTGTTATATTTTTCCATCCGAGAGTCTCAAAATCAAATAATACATGAAGGAAATCATCACCACAGGTGTGTAGAGATAATAGGAAAGCCCAATAGCTTCGCTGTGACACTTGGAAGATGAACTATAGAAACTTTTCAAAAATGCGTTGCTAACCGCTGTACATCTTTCCATCACCACGGGTATGTAGAGACGCCCAATGGCGTCGTTGTGGGAAGGATGAACTATGGAAACCTTTCAAAAATGAGTTTTTTTTCCATCCGAGAGTCCCAAGACCGAATAATCCATGAAGGAAAACATCACCACCGGTGTGTAGAGATATAGGTAGGCCCAATGGTGTCGTTGTGATACCTGGAAAATTAAGTATGGAAACCTTTCAGAAATGCGTTGCTAACCGCTGTCAATAGGTAGGCCCAATGGTGTCGTTGTGATACCTGGAAGATTAAGTATGGAAACCTTTCAAAAATGCCTTCCTAACCACTGTAATATTTTTCCATCCGAGAGTCTCAAAATCAAATAATACATGAAGGAAATCATCACCATAGGTGTGTAGAGATAATAGGAAAGCCCAATAGCTTCGCTGTGACACTTGGAAGATGAACTATAGAAACTTTTCAAAAATGCGTTGCTAACCGCTGTACATCTTTCCATCACCACGGGTATGTAGAGACGCCCAATGGCGTCGTTGTGGCACTTGAAGGATGAACTATGGAAACCTTTCAAAAATGAGTTTTTTTTCCATCCGAGAGTCCCAAGACCGAATAATCCATGAAGGAAAACATCACCACCGGTGTGTAGAGATAATGGTAGGCCCAATGGTGTCGTTGTGATACCTGGAAAATTAAGTATGGAAACCTTTCAAAAATGCGTTGCTAACCGCTGTCAATTTTTTCCATCCTAGAGTCTCAAAATCGAATCAAACATGAAGGAAAGCACCACCACCGGTGTGTAGAGATAATAGGTAGGCCCAATGGCGACGTTGTGACACTTGGAAGATGAACTATGGAGACTTTTCAAAAATGCGTTGCTAACCGCTGTCAATTTTTTCCTCCCGAGAGTCTCAAAATCGAATAAAGCATGAAGGAAATCATCACCACCGGTGTGTAGAGATAATAGGTAGGCCCAATGTCGTCGTTGTGACATTTGAGAGATGAACTATGGAACCCTTTCAAAAATGCGTTGCTAACCGCTAACCGCATGAAGGAAAGCACCACCACCGGTGTATAGAGATAATAGGTAGGCCCCATGGCGTCGTTGTGACACTTGGAAGATGAACTATGGAAACCTTTAAAAAATGCCTTGCTAAGCACTGTAAGTTTTTTCCATCCGAGAGTCTTAAAATCGAATAATGCATGAAGGAAAACATCACCCCATGTGTGTAGAGATTATAAGTAGGCCCTATGGTGTCTTTGTGATACCTGGGAGATTAAGTATGGAAACCTTTCAAAAATGCCTTGCTAACCACTGTACGTTTCTTCCATCCGAGAGTCTCAAAACCGAATAATACATGAAGGAAAAGATCACCACCGGTGTGTAGAGGTTATAGGTGGGCCCAATGGCGTCGTTGTGACACTTGGAAGATGAACTATGGAAACCTTTCAAAAATGCCTTGCTAACCACTGTAAGTTTTTTCCATCCGAGAGTCTCAAAATCGAATAATGCATGAAGGAAAACATCACCCCATGTGTGTAGAGATTATAGGTAGGCCCAATGGTGTCGTTGTGATACCTGGAAGATTAAGTATGGAAACCTTTCAAAAATGCCTTCCTAACCACTGTAATATTTTTCCATCCGAGAGTCTCAAAATCGAATAATACATGAAGGAAATCATCACCACAGGTGTGTAGAGATAATAGGAAAGCCCAATAGCTTCGCTGTGACACTTGGAAGATGAACTATAGAAACTTTTCAAAAATGCGTTGCTAACCGCTGTCAATTTTTTCCTCCCGAGAGTCTCAAAATCGAATAAAGCATGAAGGAAATCATCACCACCGGTGTGTAGAGATAATATGTAGGCCCAATGTCGTCGTTGTGACATTTGGAAGATGAACTATGGAACCCTTTCAAAAATGCGTTGCTAACCGCTGTTAATTTTTTCCATCCGAGAGTCTCAAAACCGATTAATACATGAAGGAAAGCACCACCACCGGTGTATAGAGATAATAGGTAGGCCCCATGGCGTCGTTGTGACACTTGGAAGATGAGCTATGGAAACCTTTCAAAAATGCATTACTAACCACTGTCAATTTTTCCCATCAGAGAGTCTCAAAACCAAATAATACATGAAGGAAAAGATCACCACCGGTGTGTAGAGGTTATAGGTGGGCCCAATGGCGTCGTTGTGACACTTGGAAGATGCACTATGGAAACCTTTCAAAAATGCCTTGCTAACCACTGTAATATTTTTCCATCCGAGAGTTTCAAAATCGAATAATGCATGAAGGAAAACATAACCTCATGTGTGTAGAGATTATAGGTAGGCCCAATGGTGTCTTTGTGATACCTGGGAGATTAAGTATGGAAACTTTTCAAAAATGCCTTGCTAACCACTGTTAGTTTTTTCCATCCGAGAGTCTCAAAATCGAATAATACATGAAGGAAAACATCACCACCTGTGTGTAGAGATTATTAGTAGGCCCAATGGTGTCGTTGTGATACCTGGAAGATTATGTATGGAAACCTTTCAAAAATGCGTTGCTAACCGCTGTCAATTTTTTCCATCCTAGAGTCTCAAAATCGAATAAAACATGAAGGAAAGCACCACCACCGGTGTGTAGAGATAATAGGTAGGCCCAATGGCGACGTTGTGACACTTGGAAGATGAACTATGGAGACTTTTCAAAAATGCGTTGCTAACCGCTGTCAATTTTTTCCTCCCGAGAGTCTCAAAATCGAATAAAGCATGAAGGAAATCATCACCACCGGTGTGTAGAGATAATAGGTAGGCCCAATGTCGTCGTTGTGACATTTGGAAGATGAACTATGGAACCCTTTCAAAAATGCGTTGCTAACCGCTGTCAATTTTTTCCATCCGAGAGTCTCAAAACCGAATAATACATGAAAGAAAGCACCACCACCGGTGTGTAGAGATAATAGGTAGGCCCCATGGCGTCGTTGTGACACTTGGAAGATGAGCTATGGAAACCTTTCAAAAATGCATTGCTAACCACTGTCAATTTTTCCCATCAGAGCGTCTCAAAATCGAATAATGCATGAAGGAAAACATCACCCCATGTGTGTAGAGATTATAGGTAGGCCCAATGGTGTCGTTGTGATACTTGGAAGATTAAGTATGGAAGCCTTTCAAAAATGCCTTGCTAACCACTGTCAATTTTTTCCATCTGAGAGTCTCAAAATCGAACAATACATGAAGGAAAACATCACCACCGGTGTGTAGAGATTATAGGTAGGCCCAATGGCATCGTTGTGACACTTGGAAGATGAACTATGGAAACTTTTCAAAAATGCGTTGCTAACCGCTGGCAATTTTTTTCCATCCGAGAGTCTCAAAACCGATTAATACATGAAGGAAAGCACCACCACCGGTGTATAGAGATAATAGGTAGGCCCCATGGCGTCGTTGTGACACTTGGAAGATGAGCTATGGAAACCTTTCAAAAATGCATTGCTAACCACTGTCAATTTTTCCCATCAGAGAGTCTCAAAATCGAATAATGCATGAAGGAAAACATCACCTAGTGTGTGTAGAGATTATAGGTAGGCCCAATGGTGTCTTTGTGATACCTGGAAAATTAAGTATGGAAACCTTTCAAAAATGCCTTGCTAACCACTGTACGTTTCTTCCATCCGAGAGTCTTAAAATCGAATAATGCATGAAGGAAAACATCACCCCATGTGTGTAGAGATTATAAGTAGGCCCAATGGTGTCTTTGTGATACCTGGGAGATTAAGTATGGAAACCTTTCAAAAATGCCTTGCTAACCACTGTACGTTTCTTCCATCCGAGAGTCTCAAAACCGAATAATACATGAAGGAAAACATCACCACCGGTGTGTAGAGGTTATAGGTGGGCCCAATGGCGTCGTTGTGACACTTGGAAGATGAACTATGGAAACCTTTCAAAAATGCCTTGCTAACCACTGTAAGTTTTTTCCATCCGAGAGTCTCAAAATCGAATAATGCATGAAGGAAAACATCACCCCATGTGTGTAGAGATTATAGGTAGGCCCAATGGTGTCGTTGTGATACCTGGAAGATTAAGTATGGAAACCTTTCAAAAATGCCTTCCTAACCACTGTAATATTTTTCCATCCGAGAGTCTCAAAATCGAATAATACATGAAGGAAATCATCACCACAGGTGTGTAGAGATAATAGGAAGGCCCAATAGCATCGCTGTGACACTTGGAAGATGAACTATAGAAACTTTTCAAAAATGCGTTGCTAACCGCTGTCAATTTTTTCCTCCCGAGAGTCTCAAAATCGAATAAAGCATGAAGGAAATCATCACCACCGGTGTGTAGAGATAATAGGTAGGCCCAATGTCGTCGTTGTGACATTTGGAAGATGAACTATGGAACCCTTTCAAAAATGCGTTGCTAACCGCTGTCAATTTTTTCCATCCGAGAGTCTCAAAACCGAATAATACATGAAGGAAAGCACCACCACCGGTGTATAGAGATAATAGGTAGGCCCCATGGCGTCGTTGTGACACTTGGAAGATGAGCTATGGAAACCTTTCAAAAATGCATTGCTAACCACTGTCAATTTTTCCCATCAGAGAGTCTCAAAACCGAATAATACATGAATGAAAAGATCACCACCGGTGTGTAGAGGTTATAGGTGGGCCCAATGGCGTCGTTGTGACACTTGGAAGATGCACTATGGAAACCTTTCAAAAATGCCTTGCTAACCACTGTAATATTTTTCCATCCGAGAGTTTCAAAATCGAATAATGCATGAAGGAAAACATAACCTCATGTGTGTAGAGATTATAGGTAGGCCCAATGGTGTCTTTGTGATACCTGGGAGATTAAGTATGGAAACTTTTCAAAAATGCCTTGCTAACCACTGTTAGTTTTTTCCATCCGAGAGTCTCAAAATCGAATAGTACATGAAGGAAAACATCACCACCTGTGTGTAGAGATTATTAGTAGGCCCAATGGTGTCGTTGTGATACCTGGAAGATTAAGTATGGAAACCTTTCAAAAATGCGTTGCTAACCGCTGTCAATTTTTTCCATCCTAGAGTCTCAAAATCGAATAAAACATGAAGGAAAGCACCACCACCGGTGTGTAGAGATAATAGGTAGGCCCAATGGCGACGTTGTGACACTTGGAAGATGAACTATGGAAACTTTTCAAAAATGCGTTGCTAACCGCTGTCAATTTTTTCCTCCCGAGAGTCTCAAAATCGAATAAAGCATGAAGGAAATCATCACCACCGGTGTGTAGAGATAATAGGTAGGCCCAATGTCGTCGTTGTGACATTTGGAAGATGAACTATGGAACCCTTTCAAAAATGCGTTGCTAACCGCTGTCAATTTTTTCCATCCGAGAGTCTCAAAACCGAATAATACATGAAAGAAAGCACCACCACCGGTGTGTAGAGATAATAGGTAGGCCCCATGGCGTCGTTGTGACACTTGGAAGATGAGCTATGGAAACCTTTCAAAAATGCATTGCTAACCACTGTCAATTTTTCCCATCAGAGCGTCTCAAAATCGAATAATGCATGAAGGAAAACATCACCCCATGTGTGTAGAGATTATAGGTAGGCCCAATGGTGTCGTTGTGATACTTGGAAGATTAAGTATGGAAGCCTTTCAAAAATGCCTTGCTAACCACTGTCAATTTTTTCCATCTGAGAGTCTCAAAATCGAACAATACATGAAGGAAAACATCACCACCGGTGTGTAGAGATTATAGGTAGGCCCAATGGCATCGTTGTGACACTTGGAAGATGAACTATGGAAACTTTTCAAAAATGCGTTGCTAACCGCTGGCAATTTTTTTCCATCCGAGAGTCTCAAAACCGATTAATACATGAAGGAAAGCACCACCACCGGTGTATAGAGATAATAGGTAGGCCCCATGGCGTCGTTGTGACACTTGGAAGATGAGCTATAGAAACCTTTCAAAAATGCATTGCTAACCACTGTCAATTTTTCCCATCAGAGAGTCTCAAAATCGAATAATGCATGAAGGAAAACATCACCTAGTGTGTGTAGAGATTATAGGTAGGCCCAATGGTGTCTTTGTGATACCTGGAAAATTAAGTATGGAAACCTTTCAAAAATGCCTTGCTAACCACTGTACGTTTCTTCCATCCGAGAGTCTAAAAACCGAATAATACATGAAGGAAAACATCACCACCGGTGTGTAGAGGTTATAGGTGGGCCCAATGGCGTCGTTGTGACACTTGGAAGATGAACTATGGAAACCTTTCAAAAATGCCTTGCTAACCACTGTAAGTTTTTTCCATCCGAGAGTCTCAAAATCGAATAATGCATGAAGGAAAACATCACCCCATGTGTGTAGAGATTATAGGTAGGCCCAATGGTGTCGTTGTGATACCTGGAAGATTAGGTATGGAAACCTTTCAAAAATGCCTTCCTAACCACTGTAATATTTTTCCATCCGAGAGTCTCAAAATCAAATAATACATGAAGGAAATCATCACCACAGGTGTGTAGAGATAATAGGAAAGCCCAATAGCTTCGCTGTGACACTTGGAAGATGAACTATAAAAACTTTTCAAAAATGCGTTGCTAACCGCTGTACATCTTTCCATCACCACGGGTGTGAAGAGACGCCCAATGGCGCCGTTGTGGCACTTGAAAGATGAACTATGGAAACCTTTCAAAAATGAGTTTTTTTTTTAATCCGAGAGTCCCAAGACCGAATAATCCATGAAGGAAAACATCACCACCGGTGTGTAGAGATAATGGTAGGCCCAATGGTGTCGTTGTGATACCTGGAAAATTAAGTATGGAAACCTTTCAAAAATGCGTTGCTAACCGCCGTCAATTTTTTCCATCCTAGAGTCTCAAAATCGAATAAAACATGAAGGAAAGCACCACCACCGGTGTGTAGAGATAATAGGTAGGCCCAATGGCGACGTTGTGACACTTGGAAGATGAACTATGGAGACTTTTCAAAAATGCGTTGCTAACCGCTGTCAATTTTTTCCTCCCGAGAGTCTCAAAATCGAATAAAGCATGAAGGAAATCATCACCACCGGTGTGTAGAGATAGTAGGTAGGCCCAATGTCGTCGTTGTGACATTTGGAAGATGAACTATGGAACCCTTTCAAAAATGCGTTGCTAACCGCTGTCAATTTTTTCCATCCGAGAGTCTCAAAACCGAATAATACATGAAAGAAAGCACCACCACCGGTGTGTAGAGATAATAGGTAGGCCCCATGGCGTCGTTGTGACACTTGGAAGATGAGCTATGGAAACCTTTCAAAAATGCATTGCTAACCACTGTCAAATTTTCCCATCAGAGCGTCTCAAAATCGAATAATGCATGAAGGAAAACATCACCCCATGTGTGTAGAGATTATAGGTAGGCCCAATGGTGTCGTTGTGATACTTGGAAGATTAAGTATGGAAGCCTTTCAAAAATGCCTTGCTAACCACTCTCAATTTTTTCCATCTGAGAGTCTCAAAACCGATTAATACATGAAGGAAAACATCACCTAGTGTGTGTAGAGATTATAGGTAGGCCCAATGGTGTCTTTGTGATACCTGAAAAATTAAGTATGGAAACCTTTCAAAAATGCCTTGCTAACCACTGTACGTTTCTTCCATCCGAGAGTCTAAAAACCGAATAATACATGAAGGAAAACATCACCACCGGTGTGTAGTGATTATAGGTAGGCCCAATGGCGACGTTGTGACACTTGGAAGATGAGCTATGGAAACCTTTCAAAAATGCATTGCTAACCACTGTCAATTTTTCCCATCAGAGAGTCTCAAAATCGAATAATGCATGAAGGAAAACATCACCTAGTGTGTGTAGAGATTATAGGTAGGCCCAATGGTGTCTTTGTGATACCTGGAAAATTAAGTATGGAAACCTTTCAAAAATGCCTTGCTAACCACTGTACGTTTCTTCCATCCGAGAGTCTAAAAACCGAATAATACATGAAGGAAAACATCACCACCGGTGTGTAGAGGTTATAGGTGGGCCCAATGGCGTCGTTGTGACACTTGGAAGATGAACTATGGAAACCTTTCAAAAATGCCTTGCTAACCACTGTAAGTTTTTTCCATCCGAGAGTCTCAAAATCGAATAATGCATGAAGGAAAACATCACCCCAAGTGTGTAGAGATTATAGGTAGGCCCAATGGTGTCGTTGTGATATTTGGAAGATTAAGTATGGAAGCCTTTCAAAAATGCCTTGCTAACCACTGTCATACTTTTCCATCTGAGAGTCTCAAAATCGAACAATACATGAAGGAAAACATCACCACCGGTGTGTAGTGATTAAAGGTAGGCCCAATGGCATCGTTGTGACACTTGGAAGATGAACTATGGAAACTTTTCAAAAATGCGTTGCTAACCGCTGGCAATTTTTTCCATCCGAGAGTCTCAAAACCAAATAATACATGAAGGAAAACCTCTCCACCGGTGTGTAGAGATAAAAGGTAGGCCCAATGGCGTCGTTGTGACATTTGGAAGATGAACTATGGAATCCTTTCAAAAATGCGTTGCTAACCGATGTCAATTTTTTCCATCCGAGATTCTCAAAACCGATTAATACATGAAGGAAAGCACCACCACCGGTGTATAGAGATAATATTTAGGCCCCATGACGTCGTTGTGACACTTGGAAGATAAGCTATGGTAACCTTTCAAAAATGCATTGCTAACCACTGTCAATTTTTCCCATCAGAGAGTCTCAAAATCAAATAATGCATGAAGGAAAACATCACCTCATGTGTGTAGAGATTATAGGTAGGCCCAATGGTGTCTTTGTGATACCTGGAAGATTAAGTATGGAAACCTTTCAAAAATTCCTTGCTAACCACTGTACGTTTCTTCCATCCGAGAGTCTCAAAATCGAATAATACATGAAGGAAATCATCACCACCGGTGTGTAGAGATAACAGGAAGGCCCAATAGCATCGCTGTGACCCTTGGAAGATGAACTATGGAAACCTTTCAAATATGCATTGCTAACCACTGTAAGTTTTTTCCATCCGAGAGTCTCAAAATCGAATAATGCATGAAGGAAAACATCACCCCATGTGTGTAGAGATTATAGGTAGGCCCAATGGTGTCGTTGTGATACCTGGAAGATTAAGTATGGAAGCCTTTCAAAAATGCCTTGCTAACCACTGTCAATTTTTTCCATCTGAGAGTCTCAAAATCGAACAATACATGAAGGAAAACATCACCACCGGTGTGTAGTGATTATGATATGGAAGATGAACTATGGAAACTTTTCAAAAATGCGTTGCTAACCGCTGGCAATTTTTTCCATCCGAGAGTCGCAAAACCAAATAATACATGAAGGAAAACCTCTCCACCGGTGTGTAGAGATAAAAGGTAGGCCCAATGGCGTCGTTGTGACATTTGGAAGATGAACTATGGAACCCTTCCAAAAATGCGTTGCTAATCGCTGTCAATTTTTTCCATCCGAGAGTCTCAAAATCGAATAATACATGAAGGAAATCATCACCACCGGTGTGTAGAAATAACAGGAAGGCCCAACAGCATCGCTGTGACACTTGGAAGATGAACTATGGAAACCTTTCAAATATGCATTGCTAACCACTGTAAGTTTTTTCCATCCGAGAGTCTCAAAATCGAATAATGCATGAAGGAAAACATCACCCCATGTGTGTAGAGATTATAGGTAGGCCCAATGGTGTCGTTGTGATACCTGGAAGATTAAGTATGGAAGCCTTTCAAAAATGCCTTGCTAACCACTGTCAATTTTTTCCATCTGAGAGTCTCAAAATCGAACAATACATGAAGGAAAACATCACCACCGGTGTGTAGTGATTATGATATGGAAGATGAACTATGGAAACTTTTCAAAAATGCGTTGCTAACCGCTGGCAATTTTTTCCATCTGAGAGTCGCAAAACCAAATAATACATGAAAAAAAACCTGTCCACCGGTGTGTAGAGATAAAAGGTAGGCCCAATGGCGTCGTTGTGACATTTGGAAGATGAACTATGGAACCCTTCCAAAAATGCGTTGCTAATCGCTGCCAATTTTTTCCATCCAAGAGTCTCAAAACCGATTAATACATGAAGGAAAGCACCACCACCGGTGTATAGAGATAATAGGTAGGCCCCATGGCGTCGTTGTGACACCTGGAAGATTAAGTATGGAAGCCTTTCAAAAATGCCTTGCTAACCACTGTCAATTTTTTCCATCTGAGAGTCTCAAAATCGAACAATACATGAAGGAAAACATCACCACCGGTGTGTAGTGATTATGATATGGAAGATGAACTATGGAAACTTTTCAAAAATGCGTTGCTAACCGCTGGCAATTTTTTCCATCCGAGAGTCGCAAAACCAAATAATACATGAAAAAAAACCTCTCCACCGGTGTGTAGAGATAAAAGGTAGGCCCAATGGCGTCGTTGTGACACTTGGAAGATGAGCTATGGAAACCTTTCAAAAATGCATTGCTAACCACTGTCAATTTTTCCCATCAGAGAGTCTCAAAATCGAATGATGCATTAAGGAAAACATCACCTCATGTGTGTAGAGATTATAGGAAGGCTCAATGGTGTCTTTCTGATACCTGGAAGATTAAGTATGGAAACCTTTCAAAAATGCCTTGCTAACCACTGTACGTTTCTTCCATCCGAGAGTCTCAAAATCGAATAATACATGAAGGAAATCATCACCACCGGTGTGTAGAGATAATAGGAAGGCCCAATAGCATCGCTGTGACACTTGGAAGATGAACTATGGAAACCTTTCAAATATGCATTGCTAACCACTATCAATTTTTCCCATCCGTGAGTCTCGAAATCGAATAATACATGAAGGAAATCATCACCACCGGGGTGTAGAGATAATAGGAATTCCCAATAGCATCGTTGTGACACTTGGAAGATGAACTATGGAAACTTTTCAAAAATGCGTTGCTAACCGCTGTCAATTTTTTCCATCCGAGAGTCTCAAAACCGAATAATACATGAAAGAAAGCACCACCACCGGTGTGTAGAGATAATAGGTAGGCCCCATGGCGTCGTTGTGACACTTGGAAGATGAACTATGGAAACCTTTCAAAAATGCATTGCTAACCACTGTCAAATTTTCCCATCAGAGCGTCTCAAAATCGAATAATGCATGAAGGAAAACATCACCCCATGTGTGTAGAGATTATAGGAAGGCTCAATGGTGTCTTTCTGATACCTGGAAGATTAAGTATGGAAACCTTTCAAAAATGCCTTGCTAACCACTGTACGTTTCTTCCATCCGAGAGTCTCAAAATCGAATAATACATGAAGGAAATCATCACCACCGGTGTGTAGAGATAATAGGAAGGCCCAATAGCATCGCTGTGACACTTGGAAGATGAACTATGGAAACCTTTCAAATATGCATTGCTAACCACTATCAATTTTTCCCATCCGTGAGTTTCGAAATCGAATAATACATGAAGGAAATCATCACCACCGGGGTGTAGAGATAATAGGAATTCCCAATAGCATCGTTGTGACACTTGGAAGATGAACTATGGAAACTTTTCAAAAATGCGTTGCTAACCGCTGGCAATTTTTTTCCATCCGAGAGTCTCAAAATCGAATAATGCATGAAGGAAAACATCACCCCATGTGTGTAGAGATTATAGGTAGGCCCAATGGTGTCGTTGTGATACTTGGAAGATTAAGTATGGAAGCCTTTCAAAAATGCCTTGCAAACCACTGTCAATTTTTTCCATCTGAGAGTCTCAAAATCGAACAATACATGAAGGAAAACATCACCACCGGTGTGTAGTTATTATAGGTAGGCCCAATGGCATCGTTGTGACACTTGGAAGATGAACTATGGAAGCTTTTCAAAAATGCGTTGCTAACCGCTGGCAATTTTTTTCCATCCGAGAGTCTCAAAACCGAATTAATACATGAAGGAAAGCACCACCACCGGTGTATAGAGATAATAGGTAGGCCCCATAGCGTCGTTGTGACACTTGGAAGATGAGCTATGGAAAACTTTCAAAAATGCATTGCTAACCACTGTCAATTTTTCCCATCAGAGAGTCTCAAAATCGAATAATGCATGAAGGAAAACATCACCTCATGTGTGTAGAGATTATAGGTAGGCCCAATGGTGTCTTTGTGATACCTGGAAGATTAAGTATGGAAACCTTTCAAAAATGCCTTGCTAACCACTGTACGTTTCTTCCATCCGAGAGTCTAAAAACCGAATAATACATGAAGGAAAACATCACCACCGGTGTGTAGAGGTTATAGGTGGGCCCAATGGCGTCGTTGTGACTCTTGGAAGATGAACTATGGAAACCTTTCAAAAATGCCTTGCTAACCACTGTAAGTTTTTTTCCATCCGAGAGTCTCAAAATCGAATAATGCATGAAGGAAAACATCACCCCATGTGTGTAGAGATTATAGGTAGGCCCAATGGTGTCGTTGTGATATTTGGAAGATTAAGAATGGAAGCCTTTCAAAAATGCCTTGCTAACCACTGTAATTTTTTTCCATCTGAGAGTCTCAAAATCGAACAATACATGAAGGAAAACATCACCACCGGTGTGTAGTGATTATAGGTAGGCCCAATGGCATCGTTGTGACACTTGGAGGATGAACTATGGAAACTTTTCAAAAATGCGTTGCTAACCGCTGGCAATTTTTTCCATCCGAGAGTCTCAAAACCAGATAATACATGAAGGAAAACCTCTCCACCGGTGTATAGAGATAATAGGTAGGCCCCATGGCGTCGTTGTGACACTTGGAAGATGAACTATGGAAACCTTTCAAAAATGCATTGCTAACCACTGTCAATTTTTCCCATCAGAGAGTCTCAAAATCGAATAATGCATTAAGGAAAACATCACCTCATGTGTGTAGAGATTATAGGTAGGCTCTATGGTGTCTTTCTGATACCTGGAAGATTAAGTATGGAAACCTTTCAAAAATGCCTTGCTAACCACTGTACGTTTCTTCCATCCGAGAGTCTCAAAATCGAATAATACATGAAGGAAATCATCACCACCGGTGTGTAGAGATAATAGGAAGGCCCAATAGCATCGCTGTGACACTTGGAAGATGAACTATGGAAACCTTTCAAATATGCATTGCTAACCACTATCAATTTTTCCTATCCGTGAGTCTCGAAATCGAATAATACATGAAGGAAATCATCACCACCGGCGTGTAGAGATAAGAGGAATTCCCAATAGCATCGTTGTGACACTTGGAAGATGAACTATGGAAACTTTTCAAAAATGCGTTGCTAACCGCTGTCAATTTTTTCCATCCGAGAGTCTCAAAACCGAATAATACATGAAAGAAAGCACCACCACCGGTGTGTAGAGATAATATGTAGGCCCCATGGCGTCGTTGTGACACTTGGAAGATGAGCTATGGAAACCTTTCAAAAATGCATTGCTAACCACTGTCAAATTTTCCCATCAGAGCGTCTCAAAATCGAATAATGCATGAAGGAAAACATCACCCCATGTGTGTAGAGATTATAGGTAGTCCCAATGGTGTCGTTGTGATACTTGGAAGATTAAGTATGGAAGCCTTTCAAAAATGCCTTGCTAACCACTGTCAATTTTTTCCATCTGAGAGTCTCAAAATCGAACAATACATGAAGGAAAACATCACCACCGGTGTGTAGTTATTATAGGTAGGCCCAATGGCATCGTTGTGACACTTGGAAGATGAACTATGGAAACTTTTCAAAAATGCGTTGCTAACCGCTGGCAATTTTTTTCCATCCGAGAGTCTCAAAACCGATTAATACATGAAGGAAAGCACCACCACCGGTGTATAGAGATAACACGTAGGCCCCATGGCGTCGTTGTGACACTTGGAAGATGAGCTATGGAAACCTTTCAAAAATGCATTGCTAACCACTGTCAATTTTTCCCATCAGAGAGTCTCAAAATCGAATAATGCATGAAGGAAAACATCACCTCATGTGTGTAGAGATTATAGGTAGGCCCAATGGTGTCTTTGTGATACCTGGAAGATTAAGTATGGAAACCTTTCAAAAATGCCTTGCTAACCACTGTACGTTTCTTCCATCCGAGAGTCTCAAAACCGAATAATACATGAAGGAAAACATCACCACCGGTGTGTAGAGGTTATAGGTGGGCCCAATGGCGTCGTTGTGACTCTTGGAAGATGAACTATGGAAACCTTTCAAAAATGCCTTGCTAACCACTGTAAGTTTTTTCCATCCGAGAGTCTCAAAATCGAATAATGCATGAAGGAAAACATCACCCCATGTGTGTAGAGATTATAGGTAGGCCCAATGGTGTCGTTGTGATATTTGGAAGATTAAGAACGGAAGCCTTTCAAAAATGCATTGCTAACCACTGTCAATTTTTCCCATCAGAGAGTCTCAAAATCAAATAATGCATGAAGGAAAACATCACCTCATGTGTGTAGAGATTATAGGTAGGCCCAATGGTGTCTTTGTGATACCTGGAAGATTAAGTATGGAAACCTTTCAAAAATGCCTTGCTAACCACTGTACGTTTCTTCCATCCGATAGTCTCAAAATCGAATAATACATGAAGGAAATCATCACCACCGGTGTGTAGAGATAACAGGAAGGCCCAATAGCATCGCTGTGACACTTGGAAGATGAACTATGGAAACCTTTCAAATATGCATTGCTAACCACTGTTAGTTTTTTCCATCCGAGAGTCTCATAATCGAATAATGCATGAAGGAAAACATCACCCCATGTGTGTAGAGATTATAGGTAGGCCCAATGGTGTCGTTGTGATACCTGGAAGATTAAGTATGGAAGCCTTTCAAAAATGCCTTGCTAACCACTGTCAATTTTTTTCCATCTGAGAGTCTCAAAATCGAACAATACATGAAGGAAAACATCACCACCGGTGTGTAGTGATTATGATATGGAAGATGAACTATGGAAACTTTTCAAAAATGCTGCTAACCGCTGGCAATTTTTTCCATCCGAGAGTCGCAAAACCAAATTATACATGAAGGAAAACCTCTCCACCGGTGTGTAGAGATAAAAGGTAGGCCCAATGGCGTCGTTGTGACATTTGGAAGATGAACTATGGAACCCTTCCAAAAATGCGTTGCTAATCGCTGTCAATTTTTTCCATCCGAGAGTCTCAAAACCGATTAATACATGAAGGACATGAAGGAAAGCACCACCACCGGTGTATAGAGATAATAGGTAGGACCATGGCGTCGTTGTGACACTTGGAAGATGAGCTATGGAAACCTTTCAAAAATGCATTGCTAACCACTGTCAATTTTTCCCATCAGAGAGTCTCAAAACCGATTAATACATGAAGGAAAGCACCACCACCGGTGTATAGAGATAACAGGTAGGCCCCATGGCGTCGTTGTGACACTTGGAAGATGAGCTATGGAAACCTTTCAAAAATGCATTGCTAACCACTGTCAATTTTTCCCATCAGAGAGTCTCAAAATCGAATAATGCATGAAGGAAAACATCACCTCATGTGTGTAGAGATTATAGGTAGGCCCAATGGTGTCTTTGTGATACCTGGAAGATTAAGTATGGAAACCTTTCAAAAATGCCTTGCTAACCACTGTACGTTTCTTCCATCCGAGAGTCTCAAAACCGAATAATACATGAAGGAAAACATCACCACCGGTGTGTAGAGGTTATAGGTGGGCCCAATGGCGTCGTTGTGACTCTTGGAAGATGAACTATGGAAACCTTTCAAAAATGCCTTGCTAACCACTGTAAGTTTTTTCCATCCGAGAGTCTCAAAATCGAATAATGCATGAAGGAAAACATCACCCCATGTGTGTAGAGATTATAGGTAGGCCCAATGGTGTCTTTGTGATACCTGGAAGATTAAGTATGGAAACCTTTCAAAAATGCATTGCTAACCACTGTCAAATTTTCCCATCAGAGAGTCTCAAAATCAAATAATGCATGAAGGAAAACATCACCTCATGTGTGTAGAGATTATAGGTAGGCCCAATGGTGTCTTTGTGATACCTGGAAGATTAAGTATGGAAACCTTTCAAAAATGCCTTGCTAACCACTGTACGTTTCTTCCATCCGATAGTCTCAAAATCGAATAATACATGAAGGAAATCATCACCACCGGTGTGTAGAGATAACAGGAAGGCCCAATAGCATCGCTGTGACACTTGGAAGATGAACTATGGAAACCTTTCAAATATGCATTGCTAACCACTGTTAGTTTTTTCCATCCGAGAGTCTCAAAATCGAATAATGCATGAAGGAAAACATCACCCCATGTGTGTAGAGATTATAGGTAGGCCCAATGGTGTCGTTGTGATACCTGGAAGATTAAGTATGGAAGCCTTTCAAAAATGCCTTGCTAACCACTGTCAATTTTTTCCATCTGAGAGTCTCAAAATCGAACAATACATGAAGGAAAACATCACCACCGGTGTGTAGTGATTATGATATGAAAGATGAACTATGGAAACTTTTCAAAAATGCTGCTAACCGCTGGCAATTTTTTCCATCCGAGAGTCGCAAAACCAAATTATACATGAAGGAAAACCTCTCCACCGGTGTGTAGAGATAAGAGGTAGGCCCAATGGCGTCGTTGTGACATTTGGAAGATGAACTATGGAAACCTTTCAAAAATGCCTTGCTAACCACTGTACGTTTCTTCCATCCGAGAGTCTCAAAACCGATTAATACATGAAGGACATGAAGGAAAGCACCACCACCGGTGTATAGAGATAATAGGTAGGACCATGGCGTCGTTGTGACACTTGGAAGATGAGCTATGGAAACCTTTCAAAAATGCATTGCTAACCACTGTCAATTTTTCCCATCAGAGAGTCTCAAAATCGAACAATGCATGAAGGAAAACATCACCTCATGTGTGTAGAGATTATAGGTAGGCTCAATGGTGTCTTTGTGATACCTGGAAGATTAAGTATGGAAACCTTTCAAAAGTGCCTTGCTAACCACTGTACGTTTCTTCCATCCGAGAGTCTCAAAATCGAATAATACATGAAGGAAATCATCACCACCGGTGTGTAGAGATAACAGGAAGGCCCAATAGCATCGCTGTGACACTTGGAAGATGAACTATGGAAACCTTTCAAATATGCATTGCTAACCACTGTAAGTTTTTTCCATCCGAGAGTCTCAAAATCGAATAATGCATGAAGGAAAGCATCACCCCATGTGTGTAGAGATTATAGGTAGGCCCAATGTTGTCGTTGTGATACCTGGAAGATTAAGTATGGAAGCCTTTCAAAAATGCCTTGCTAACCACTGTCAATTTTTTCCATCTGAGAGTCTCAAAATCGAACAATACATGAAGGAAAACATCACCACCGGTGTGTAGTGATTATAATATGGAAGATGAACTATGGAAACTTTTCAAAAATGCGTTGCTAACCGCTGGCAATTTTTTCCATCCGAGAGTCGCAAAACCAAATAATACATGAAGGAAAACCTCTCCACCGGTGTGTAGAGATAAAAGGTAGGCCCATTGGCGTCGTTGTGACATTTGGAAGATGAACTATGGAACCCTTCCAAAAATGCGTTGCTAATCGCTGCCAATTTTTTCCATCCGAGAGTCTCAAAACCGATTAATACATGAAGGAAAGCACCACCACCGGTGTATAGAGATAAAAGGTAGGCCCCATGGCGTCGTTGTGACACTTGGAAGATGAGCTATGGAAACCTTTCAAAAATGCATTGCTAACCACTGTCAATTTTTCCCATCAGAGAGTCTCAAAATCGAATAATGCATGAAGGAAAACATCACCTCATGTGTGTAGAGATTATAGGTAGGCTCAATGGTGTCTTTGTGATACCTGGAAGATTAAGTATGGAAACCTTTCAAAAATGCCTTGCTAACCACTGTACGTTTCTTCCATCCGAGAGTCTCAAAATCGAATAATACATGAAGGAAATCATCACCACCGGTGTGTAGAGATAATAGGAAGGCCCAATAGCATCGCTGTGACACTTGGAAGATGAACTATGGAAACCCTTCAAATATGCATTGCTAACCACTATCAATTTTTCCCATCCGTGAGTCTCGAAATCGAGTAATACATGAAGGAAATCATCACCACCGGGGTGTAGAGATAATAGGAAGGCCCAATAGCATCGTTGTGACACTTGGAAGATGAACTATGGAAACTTTTCAAAAATGCGTTGCTAACCGCTGTCAATTTTTTCCTTCCGAGAGTCTCAAAATCGAATCATACATGAAGAAAATCATCACCTCCGTTGTGTAGAGATAATAGGTTGGCCCAATGGCGTCGTTGTGACACGTGGAAGATGAACTATGGAAACTTTTCGAAAATGCCTTGCTAACCACTGTTAGTTTTTTCCATCCGAGAGTCTCAAAATCGAATAATGCATAAAGGAAAACATCACCCCATGTGTGTAGAGATTATAGCTAGGTCCAATGGTGTCGTTGTGATACTTGGAAGATGAACATTGGAAACCTTTCCAAAATGCCTTGCTAACCAATGTAAGTTTTTTTCATCCGAGAGTCTTAAAATCGAATAATGCATGAAGGAAAACATTACCCCATGTGTGTAGAGATTATAAGTAGGCCCTATGGTGTCGTTGTGATACCTGGAAGATGAAGTATGGAAACCTTTCAAAAATGCCTTCCTAACCACTGTAACTTTTTTTCCATCCGAGAGTCTCAAAATCGAACAATACATGAAGGAAAACAACACCACCGGTGTAAAGACATAATAGGTAGGCCCAATGGCGTCTTTGTTACACTTGGAAGATGAGCTATGGAAACCTTTCAAAAATGCGTTGCTAAGCGCTGTCAATTTTTCCCATCCGTGAGTCTCGAAATCGAATAATACATGAAGGAAATCATCACCACCGGTGTGTAGAGATAATAGGAAGGCCCAATAGCATCGTTGTGACACTTGGAAGATGAACTATGGAAACTTTTCAAAAATGCGTTGCTAACCGCTGTCAATTTTTTCCTTCCGAGAGTCTCAAAATCGAATCATACATGAAGGAAAACATCACCTCCGGTGTGTAGAGATAATAGGTAGGCCCAATGGCGTCGTTGTGACACTTGGAAGATGAACTATGGAAACTTTTCGAAAAAGCCTTGCTAACCACTGTTAGTTTTTTCCATCCGAGAGTCTCAAAATCGAATAATGCATGAAGGAAAACATCACCCCATGTGTGTAGAGATTATAGGTAGGTCCAATGGTGTCGTTGTGATACTTGGAAGATTAAGTATGGAAACCTTTCAAAAATGCCTTCCTAACCACTGTAACTTTTTTCCATCCGAGAGTCTCAAAATCGAATAATACATGAAGGAAATCCTCACCACCGGTGTGTAGAGATAATAGGAAGGCCCAATAGCATCGTTGTGACACTTGGAAGATGAACTATGGAAACTTTTCAAAAATACCCTGCTAACCGCTGTCAATTTTTTCCTTCCGAGAGTCTCAAAATCGAATCATACATGAAGGAAATCATCACCTCCGGTGTGCAGAGATAATAGATAGGCCCAATGGCGTAGTTATGACACTTGGAAGATGAACTATGGAAACTTTTCGAAAATGCCTTGCCAACCACTGTTAGTTTTTTCCATCCGAGAGTTTCAAAATCGAATAAAGCATGAAGGAAAACATCACCCCATGTGCGTAGAGATTATAAGTAGGCCCAATGGTGTCGTTGTGATACCTGGAAGATTAAGTATGGAAACATTTCAAAATGCCTTGCTAACCACTGTCAATTTTTTCCATCCTAGAGTCTCAAAATCGAATAAAACATGAAGGAAAGCACCACCACCGGTGTGTAGAGATAATAGGTAGGCCCAATGGCGACGTTGTGACACTTGGAAGATGAACTATGGAAATCTTTCAAAAATGCATTGCTAACCGCTGTCAATTTTTTCCAACCGAGAGTCTCAAAACCGAAAAATACATGAATATATGAAGGAAAGCACCACCACCGGTGTGTACAGATAAAAGGTAGGCCCCATGGCGTCGTTTTGGAAGATGGAGACCACTGTCAATTTTTTACCCTGCTAACCGCTGTCAATTTTTTCCTTCCGAGAGTCTCAAAATCGAATCATACATGAAGGAAATCATCACCGCCGGTGTGCAGAGATAATAGATAGGCCCAATGGCGTAGTTGTGACACTTGGAAGATGAACTATGGAAACTTTTCGAAAATGCCTTGCCAACCACTGTTAGTTTTTTCCATCCGAGAGTCTCAAAATCGAATAATGCATGAAGGAAAACATCACCCCATGTGTGTAGAGATTATAGGTAGGCCCAATGGTGTCGTTGTGATACCTGGAAGATTAAGTATTGAAAACTTTCAAAAATGCCTTCCTAACCACTGTAATATTTTTCCATCCGAGAGTCTCAAAATCGAATAATGCATGAAGGAAAACATCACCCCATCTGCGTAGAGATTATAGGTAGGGCCAATGGTATCGTTGTGATACTTGGAAGATGAACTATGGAACCCTTTCAAAAATGCGTTGCTAACCGCCGTCAATTTTTTCCATCCGAGAGTCTCAAAACCGAATAATACATGAAGGAAAGCACCACCACCGGCGTGTAGAGATAATAGGTAGGCCCCATGGCGTCGTTGTGACACTTGGAAGATGAGCTATGGAAACCATTCAAAAATGCATTGCTAACCACTGTCAATTTTTCCCATCAGAGAGTCTCAAAATCGAATAATGCATGAAGGAAAACATCACCCCATGTGTGTAGAGATTATAGGTAGGCCCAATGGTGTTGTTGTGATACCTGGAAGATTAAGTATTGAACACTTTCAAAAATGCTTTTCTAACCACTGTAATATTTTTCCATCCGAGAGTCTCAAGATCGAATAAAGCATTAAGGAAAACATCACCCCAAGTGCGTAGAGATTATAAGTAGGCCCAATGGTGTCGTTGTGATACCTGGAAGATTAAGTATGGAAACCTTTCAAATATGCATTGCTAACCACTAACAATTTTTTCCCAACAGAGAGTCTCAAAATCGAATAATACATGAAGGAAAACATCACCACCGGTGTGTAGAGAAAATAGAAAGGCCCAATGGCATCGTTGTGACACTTGGAAGATGAACTATGTGAACTTTTCAAAAATGCCTTGCTAACCACTGTTAGTTTTTTCCATCCGAGAGTCTCAAAATCGAATAATGCATGAAGGAAAACATCACCCCATGTGTGTAGAGATTATAAGTAGGCCCTATGGTGTCGTTGTGATACCTGGAAGATTAAGTATGGAAACCTTTCAAAAATGCCTTCCTAACCACTGTAACTTTTTTCCATATGAGAGTCTCAAAATCGAATAATACGTGAAGGAAATCATCACCACCGGTGTGTAGAGATAATAGGAAGGCCCAATAGCATCGTTGTGACACTTGGAAGATGAACTATGGGAACTTTTCAAAAATGCGTTGCTAACCGCTGTCAATTTTTTCCTTCCGAGAGTCTCAAAATCGAAACATACATGAAGAAAATCATCACCTCCGGTGTGTAGAGATAATAGGTAGGCCCAATGGCGTCGTTGTGATACTTGGAAGATGAACTATGGAAACCTTTAAAAAATGCCTTGCTAAGCACTGTAAGTTTTTTCCATCCGAGAGTCTTAAAATCGAATAATGCATGAAGGAAAACATCACCCCATGTGTGTAGAGATTATAAGTAGGCCCTATGGTGTCGTTGTGATACCTGGAAGATTAAGTATGGAAATCTTTCAAAAATGCCTTCCTAACCACTGTAACTTTTTTCCATCCGAGAGTCTCAAAATCGAATAAAACATGAAGGAAAGCACCACCACCGGTGTGTAGAGATAACAGGTAGGCCCAATGGCGACGTTGTGACACTTGGAAGATGAACTATGGAAACTTTTCAAAAATGCGTTGCTAACCGCTGTCAATTTTTTCCTTCCGAGAGTCTCAAAACGAAACATACATGAAGAAAATCATCACCTCCGGTGTGTAGAGATAAAAGGTAGGCCCAATGGCGTCGTTGTGACACTTGGGAGATGAACTATGGAAACTTTTCGAAAATGCCTTGCCAACCACTGTTAGTTTTTTCCATCCGAGAGTCTCAAAATCGAATAAAGCATGAAGGAAAACATCGCCCCAAGTGCGTAGAGATTATAAGTAGGCCCAATGGTGTCGTTGTGATACCTGGAAGATTAAGTATGGAAACTTTTCAAAAATGCCTGACTAACCACTGTAATTTTTTCCATCCGAGAGTCTCAAAATCGAATAATACATGAAGGAAATCATCACCACCGGTGTGTAGAGATAATAGGAAGGCCCAATAGCATCGTTGTGACACTTGGAAGATGAACTATGGAAACTTTTCAAAAATGCGTTGCTAACCGCTGTCAATTTTTTCCTTCCGAGAGTCTCAAAATCGAATAATACATGAAGGATAGCACCACCACCAGTGTGTAGAGATAATAGGTAGGCCAAATGGCGTCGTTGTGACACTTGGAAGATGAACTATGGAAACTTTTCGAAAATGCCTTGCTAACCACTGTTGGTTTTTTCCATCCGAGAGTCTCAAAATCGAAAAATGCATGAATGGTGTCGTTGTGATACTTGGAAGATGAAGTATGGAAACCTTTCAAAAATGCCTTGCTAACCACTGTACATTTTTTCCATCCGAGAGTCTCAAAATCGAATAATGCATGAAGGAAAACATCACCCACTGTGTGTAGAGATTATAGGTAGGCCCAATGGTGTCGTTGTGATACTTGGAAGATTAAGTATGGAAACCTTTCAAAAATGCCTTGCTAACCGCTGTACATTTTTCCATCCGAGAGTCTCAAAATGGAATAAAACATGAAGGAAAGCACCACCACCGGTGTGTAGAGATAACAGGTAGGCCCAATGGCGACGTTGTGACACTTGGAAGATGAACTATGGAAACCTTTCAAATATGCATTGCTAACCACTATCGATTTTTCCCATCAGAGAGTCTCAAAATCGAATAATACATGAAGGAAAACATCACCACCGGTGTGTAGAGACGCCCAATGGCATCGTTGTGACACTTGGAAGATGAACTATGGAAACCTTTCAAAAATGCCTTGCTAACCACTGCTAGTTTTTTCCATCCGAGAGTCTCAAAATCCTATAATGCAAGAAGGAAAACATCAGGCCCAATGGTGTCATTGTGATACCTGAAAGATTAAGTATGGAAACATTTCAAAAATGCGTTGCTAACCGCTGTCAATTTTTTCTTCCGAGAGTCTCAAAATCCTATAATGCAAGAAGGAAAACATCAGGCCCAACGGTGTCATTGTGATACCTGAAAGATTAAGTATGGAAACATTTCAAAAATGCGTTGCTAACCGCTGTCAATTTTTTCCTTCCGAGAGTCTCAAAATCGAAACATACATGAAGAAAATCATCACCTCCGGTGTGTAGAGATAATAGGTAGGCCCAATGGCGTCGTTGTGATACTTGGAAGATGAACTATGGAAACCTTTAAAAAATGCCTTGCTAAGCACTGTAAGTTTTTTCCATCCGAGAGTCTTAAAATCGAATAATGCATGAAGGAAAACATCACCCCATGTGTGTAGAGATTATAAGTAGGCCCTATGGTGTCGTTGTGATACCTGGAAGATTAAGTATGGAAATCTTTCAAAAATTCCTTCCTAACCACTGTAACTTTTTTCCATCCGAGAGTCTCAAAATCGAATAATACGTGAAGGAAATCATCACCACCGGTGTGTAGAGATAATAGGAAGGCCCAATAGCATCGTTGTGACACTTGGAAGATGAACTATGGAAACTTTTCAAAAATGCGTTGCTAACCGCTGTCAATTTTTTCCTTCCGAGAGTCTCAAAATCGAAACATACATGAAGAAAATCATCACCTCCGGTGTGTAGAGATAAAAGGTAGGCCCAATGGCGTCGTTGTGACACTTGGGAGATGAGCTATGGAAACTTTTCGAAAATGCCTTGCCAACCACTGTTAGTTTTTTCCATCCGAGAGTCTCAAAATCGAATAAAGCATGAAGGAAAACATCGCCCCAAGTGCGTAGAGATTATAAGTAGGCCCAATGGTGTCGTTGTGATACCTGGCAGATTAAGTATGGAAACCTTTCAAAAATGCCTGACTAACCACTGTAATTTTTTCCATCCGAGAGTCTCAAAATCGAATAATACATGAAGGAAATCATCACCACCGGTGTGTAGAGATAATAGGAAGGCCCAATAGCATCGTTGTGACACTTGGAAGATGAACTATGGAAACTTTTCAAAAATGCGTTGCTAACCGCTGTCAATTTTTTCCTTCCGAGAGTCTCAAAATCGAATAATACATGAAGGAAATCATCACCTCCGGTGTGTAGAGATAATAGGTAGGCCCAATGGCGTCGTTGTGACACTTGGAAGATGAACTATGGAAACTTTTCGAAAATGCCTTGCTAACCACTGTTGGTTTTTTCCATCCGAGAGTCTCAAAATCGAATAATGCATGAATGGTGTCGTTGTGATACTTGGAAGATGAAGTATGGAAACCTTTCAAAAATGCCTTGCTAACCACTGTACATTTTTTCCATCCGAGAGTCTCAAAATCGAATAATGCATGAAGGAAAACATCACCCACTGTGTGTAGAGATTATAGGTAGGCCCAATGGTGTCGTTGTGATACTTGGAAGATTAAGTATGGAAACCTTTCAAAAATGCCTTGCTAACCGCTGTACATTTTTCCATCCGAGAGTCTCAAAATGGAATAAAACATGAAGGAAAGCACCACCACCGGTGTGTAGAGATAACAGGTAGGCCCAATGGCGACGTTGTGACACTTGGAAGATGAACTATGGAAACCTTTCAAATATGCATTGCTAACCACTATCAATTTTTCCCATCAGAGAGTCTCAAAATCGAATAATACATGAAGGAAAACATCACCACCGGTGTGTAGAGACGCCCAATGGCATCGTTGTGACACTTGGAAGATGAACTATGGAAACCTTTCAAAAATGCCTTGCTAACCACTGCTAGTTTTTTCCATCCGAGAGTCTCAAAATCCTATAATGCAAGAAGGAAAACATCAGGCCCAATGGTGTCATTGTGATACCTGAAAGATTAAGTATGGAAATATTTCAAAAATGCGTTGCTAACCGCTGTCAATTTTTTCCATCCGAGAGTCTCAAAATCCTATAATGCAAGAAGGAAAACATCAGGCCCAATGGTGTCATTGTGATACCTGAAAGATTAAGTATGGAAACATTTCAAAAATGCGTTGCTAACCGCTGTCAATTTTTTCCATCCTAGAGTCTCAAAATCGAATAAAACATGGAGGAAAGCACCACCACCGGTGTGTAGATATAATTGGAAGGCCCAATGGCGACATTGTGGCACTTGGAAGATGAACTATGGAAACCTTTCAAAAATGTATTGCTAACCAGTGTCAATTTTTCCCATCAGAGAGTCTCAAAATCGAATAATGCTTGAAGGAAAACATCACCCCATGTGTGTAGAGATTATAGGTAGGTCCAATGGTGTCGTTGTGATACTTGGAAGATGAACTATGGAAACCTTTCATAAATGCCTTGCTAACCACTGTACGTTTTTTCCATCCGAGAGTCTCAAAATCGAATAATGCATGAAGGAAAACATCACCCCATGTGTGTAGAGATTATAGGTAGGCCCAATGGTGTCGTTGTGATACCTGGAAGATTAAGTATGGAAACCTTTCAAAAATGCCTTGCTAACCACTGTAATTTTTTTCCATCCGAGAGTCTCAAAATCGAATAATACATGAAGGAAATCATCACCACCGGTGTGTAGAGATAATAGGAAGGCCCAATAGCATCGTTGTGACACTTGGAAGATGAACTATGGAAACTTTTCAAAAATGCGTTGCTAACCGCTGTCAATTTTTTCCTTCCGAGAGTCTCAAAATCGAATAATACATGAAGGAAATCATCACCTCCGGTGTGTAGAGATAATAGGTAGGCCCAATGGCGTCGTTGTGACACTTGGAAGATGAACTATGGAAACTTTTCGAAAATGCCTTGCTAACCACTGTTGGTTTTTTCCATCCGAGAGTCTCAAAATCGAATAATGCATGAATGTTGTCGTTGTGATACTTGGAAGATGAAGTATGGAAACCTTTCAAAAATGGCTTGCTAACCACTGTACATTTTTTCCATCCGAGAGTCTCAAAATCGAATAATGCATGAAGGAAAACATCACCCACTGTGTGTAGAGATTATAGGTAGGCCCAATGGTGTCGTTGTGATACTTGGAAGATTAAGTATGGAAACCTTTCAAAAATGCCTTGCTAACCGCTGTACATTTTTCCATCCGAGAGTCTCAAAATGGAATAAAACATGAAGGAAAGCACCACCACCGGTGTGTAGAGATAACAGGTAGGCCCAATGGCGACGTTGTGACACTTGGAAGATGAACTCTGGAAACCTTTCAAGTATGCATTGCTAACCACTATCAATTTTTCCCATCAGAGAGTCTCAAAATCGAATAATACATGAAGGAAAACATCACCACCATTGTGTAGAGACGCCCAATGGCATCGTTGTGACACTTGGAAGATGAACTATGGAAACCTTTCAAAAATGCCTTGCTAACCACTGCTAGTTTTTTCCATCCGAGAGTCTCAAAATCCTATAATGCAAGAAGGAAAACATCAGGCCCAATGGTGTCATTGTGATACCTGAAAGATTAAGTATGGAAACATTTCAAAAATGCGTTGCTAACCGCTGTCAATTTTTTCCATCCGAGAGTCTCAAAATACTATAATGCAAGAAGGAAAACATCAGGCCCAATGGTGTCATTGTGATACCTGAAAAATTAAGTATGGAAACATTTCAAAAATGCGTTGCTAACCGCTGTCAATTTTTTCCATCCTAGAGTCTCAAAATCGAATAAAACATGAAGGAAAGCACCACCACCGGTGTGTAGATATAATTGGAAGGCCCAATGGCGACATTGTGGCACTTGGAAGATGAACTATGGAAACCTTTCAAAAATGTATTGCTAACCAGTGTCAATTTTTCCCATCAGAGAGTCTCAAAATCGAATAATGCTTGAAGGAAAACATCACCCCATGTGTGTAGAGATTATAGGTAGGTCCAATGGTGTCGTTGTGATACTTGGAAGATGAACTATGGAAACCTTTCATAAATGCCTTGCTAACCACTGTACGTTTTTTCCATCCGAGAGTCTCAAAATCGAATAATGCATGAAGGAAAACATCACCCCATGTGTGTAGAGATTATAGGTAGGCCCAATGGTGTCGTTGTGATACCTGGAAGATTAAGTATGGAAACCTTTCAAAAATGCCTTGCTAACCAGTGCAATTTTTTTCCATCCGAGAGTCCCAAAATCGAATAATACATGAAGGAAATCATCACCACCGGTGTGTAGAGATAATAGGTAGGCCCAATGGCGACGTTGTGACACTTGGAAGATGAACTATGGAAACCTTTCAAATATGCATTGCTAACCACTATCAATTTTTCCCATGAGAGAGTCTCAAAATCGAATAATACATGAAGGAAAGCACCACCACCGGTGTGTAGAGACAATAGGTAGGCCCAATGGCGACGTTGTGACACTTGGAAGATGAACTATGGAAACCTTTCAAATATGCATTGCTAACCACTATCAATTTTTCCCATCAGAGAGTCTCAAAATCGAATAATACATGAAGGAAAACATCACCACCGGTGTGTAGAGATAATAGGTAGGCCCAATGGCATCGTTGTGACACTTGGAAGATGAACTATGGAAACTTTTCAAAAATGCCTTGCTAACCACTGTTAGTTTTTTCCAACCGAGAGTCTCAAAATCGAATAATGCATGAAGGAAAACATCACCCCATGTTGTAGAGATTATAGGTAGGCCCTATGGTGTCGTTGTGATACCTGGAAGATTAAGTATGGAAACCTTTCAAAAATGCCTTCCTAACCACTGTTACTTTTTTCCATCCGAGAGTCTCAAAATCGAATAATACATGAAGGAAATCATCACCACCGGTGTGCAGAGATAATAGGAAGGCCCAATAGCATCGTTGTGACACTTGGAAGATGAAATATGGAAACTTTTCAAAAATGCGTTGCTGACCGCTGTCAATTTTTTCCTTCCGAGAGTCTCAAAATCGAATCATACATGAAGGAAAGCACCACCACCGGTGTGTAGAGATAATAGGAAGGCCCAATAACATCGCTGTGACACTTGGAAGATTAACTATGGAAACTTTTCAAAAATGCGTTGCTAACCGCAGTACATTTTTTCCATCCGAGAGTCTCAAAATCGAATAATGCATGAAGGAAAACATCACCCCATGTGTGTAGAGGTTATAGGTAGGCCCAATGGTGTCGTTGTGATGCCTGGAAGATTAAGTATGGAAACCTTTCAAAAATGCCTTGCTAACCAGTGCAATTTTTTTCCATCCGAGAGTCTCAAAATCGAAAAATGCATGAAGGAAAACATCTTCCACTGTGTGTAGAGATTATAGGTAGGCCTAATGGTGTCGTTGTGATACTTGGAAGATTAAGTATGGAAACCATTCAAAAATGCCCTGCTAACCTTGAACTATGGAAACCTTTCAAATATGCATTGCTAACCACTATCAATTTTTCCCATCAGAGAGTCTCAAAATCGAATAATACATGAAGGAAAGCACCACCACCGGTGTGTAGAGATAATAGGAAGGCCCAATAACATCGCTGTGACACTTGGAAGATTAACTATGGAAACTTTTCAAAAATGCGTTGCTAACCGCTGTACATTTTTTCCATCCGAGAGTCTCAAAATCGAATAAAACATGAAGGAAAGCACCACCACCGGTGTGTAGAGATAATAGGTAGGCCCAATGGCGACGTTGTGATACTTGGAAGATGAACTTTGGAAACCTTTCAAATATGCATTGCTAACCACTATCAATTTTTCCCATCAGAGAGTCTCAAAATCGAATAATACATGAAGGAAAACATCACCACCGGTGTGTAGAGATAATAGGTAGGCCCAATGCCATCGTTGTGACACTTGGAAGATGAACTATGGAAACTTTTCAAAAATGTATTGCTAACCACTGTCAATTTTTTCCTTCCGAGAGTCTCAAAATCGAATCATACATGAAGGAAATCATCACCTCCGGTGTGTAGAGATAATAGATAGGCCCAATGGCGTCGTTGTGACACTTGGAAGATGAACTATGGAAACTCTTCGAAAATGCCTTGCTAACCACTGTTAGTTTTTTCCAACCGAGAGTCTCAAAATCGAATAAAGCATGAAGGAAAACATCACCCCATGTGCGTAGAGATTATAAGTAGGATCAATGGTGTCGTTGTGATACCTGGAAGATTAAGTATGGAAACCTTTCAAAAATGCCTTGCTAACCACTGTACGTTTTTTCCATCCGAGAGTCTCAAAATCGAATAATACATGAAGGAAATCATCACCACCGGTGTGTAGAGACGCCCAATGGCGTCGTTGTGACACTTGGAAGATGAAGTATGGAAACTTTTCGAAAATGCCTTGCTAACCACTGTTAGTTTTTTCCATCCGAGAGTCTCAAAATCGAATAATGCATGAAGGAAAACATCACCAAATGTGTGTAGAGATTATAGGTAGGCCCAATGGTGTCGTTGTGATACTTGGAAGATGAAGTATGGAAACCTTTCAAAAATGCCTTGCTAACCACTGTACATTTTTTCCATCCGAGAGTCTCAAAATCGAATAATGCATGAAGGAAAACATCACCAACTGTGTGTAGAGATTATAGGTAGGCCCAATGGTGTCGTTGTGATACTTGGAAGATTAAGTATGGGAACCATTCAAAAATGCCTTGCTAACCACTGTAATTTTTTTCCATTCGAGAGTCTAAAAATCGAACAATACGTGAAGGAAAACATCACCACCGGTGTGTAGAGATTATAGGTAGACCCAATGGCATCGTTGTGACACTTGAAAGATGAACTATGGTAACTTTTAAAAAATGCGTTGCTAACCGCTGTACATTTTTTCCATCCGAGAGTCTCAAAATCGAATAATGCATGAAGGAAAACATCACCCCATGTGTGTAGAGATTATAGGTAGGCCCAATGGTGTCGTTGTGATACTTGGAAGATGAAGTATAAAAACCTTTCAAAAATGCCTTACTAACCAGTGTACATTTTTTCCATCCGAGAGTCTCAAAATCGAATAATGCATGAAAGAAAACATCACATATGTGTGTAGAGATTATAGGTAGGCCCAATGCCATCGTTGTGACACTTGGAAGATGAACTATGGAAACTTTTCAAAAATGTATTGCTAACCACTGTCAATTTTTTCCTTCCGAGAGTCTCAAAATCGAATCATACATGAAGGAAATCATCACCTCCGGTGTGTAGAGATAATAGGTAGGCCCAATGGCGTCGTTGTGACACTTGGAAGATGAACTATGGAAACTCTTCGAAAATGCCTTGCTAACCACTGTTAGTTTTTTCCATCCGAGAGTCTCAAAATCGAATAAAGCATGAAGGAAAACATCACCCCATGTGCGTAGAGATTATAAGTAGGATCAATGGTGTCGTTGTGATACCTGGAAGATTAAGTATGGAAACCTTTCAAAAATGCCTTGCTAACCACTGTACGTTTTTTCCATCCGAGAGTCTCAAAATCGAATAATACATGAAGGAAATCATCACCACCGGTGTGTAGAGACGCCCAATGGCGTCGTTGTGACACTTGGAAGATGAACTATGGAAACTTTTCGAAAATGCCTTGCTAACCACTGTACATTTTTTCCATCCGAGAGTCTCAAAATCGAATAATGCATGAAGGAAAACATCACCCACTGTGTGTAGAGATTATAGGTAGGCCCAATGGTGTCGTTGTGATACTTGGAAGATTAAGTATGGGAACCATTCAAAAATGCCTTGCTAACCACTGTAATTTTTTTCCATTCGAGAGTCTAAAAATCGAACAATACGTGAAGGAAAACATCACCACCGGTGTGTAGAGATTATAGGTAGACCCAATGGCATCGTTGTGACACTTGAAAGATGAACTATGGTAACTTTTAAAAAATGCGTTGCTAACCGCTGTACATTTTTTCCATCCGAGAGTCTCAAAATCGAATAATGCATGAAGGAAAACATCACCCCATGTGTGTAGAGATTATAGGTAGGCCCAATGGTGTCGTTGTGATACTTGGAAGATGAAGTATAAAAACCTTTCAAAAATGCCTTACTAACCAGTGTACATTTTTTCCATCCGAGAGTCTCAAAATCGAATAATGCATGAAAGAAAACATCACCCCATGTGTGTAGAGATAATAGGTAGGCCCAATGGTGTCGTTGTGATACTTGGAAGATGAAGTATGGAAACCTTTCAAAAATGCCTTGCTAACACCTGTAGATTTTTTCCATCCGAGAGTCTCAAAATCGAATAATGCATGAAGGAAAACATCACCCAATGTGTGTAGAGATAATAGGTAGGCCCAATGGTGTCGTTGTGCTA
This sequence comes from Eristalis arbustorum, assembly GCA_916610145.1. Classification (NCBI taxonomy): domain Eukaryota; kingdom Metazoa; phylum Arthropoda; class Insecta; order Diptera; family Syrphidae; genus Eristalis; species Eristalis arbustorum. The sequence goes on from OU744316.1 coordinate 71,172,607, forward strand.
CTTGGAAGATGAAGTATAAAAACCATTCAAAAATGCCTTCAAAATCGAATAATGCATGAAGGAAAACATCACCCCATGTGTGTAGAGATTATAGGTAGACCCAATGGCATCGTTGTGACACTTGAAAGATGAACTATGGTAACTTTTAAAAAATGCGTTGCTAACCGCTGTACATTTTTTCCATCCGAGAGTCTCAAAATCGAATAATGCATGAGGGAAAACATCACCCCATGTGTGTAGAGATAATAGGTAGGCCCACGGGTGTCGTTGTGATACTTGGAAGATGAAGTATAAAAACCTTTCAAAAATGCCTTGCTCACACTGTAAATTTTTTCCATCCGAGAGTCCCAAAATCGAATAATGCTTGAAGGAAAACATCATCCCATGTGTGTAGAGATTATAAGTAGGCCCAATGGTGTCGATGTGATACCTGGAAGGTTAAGTATGGAAACCTTTCAAAAATGCCTTGCTAACCACTGTTATTTTTTTCCATCCGAGAGTCTCAAAATCGAATATAATACATGAAGGAAATCATCACCACCGGTGTGTAGAGATAATAGGAAGGCCCAATGGCATCATTGTGACACTTGGAAGATGAACTATGGAAACTTTTCAAATATGCGTTGCTAACCGCTGTCAATTTTTTCCATCCTAGAGTCTCAAAATCGAATTAAATATGAAGGAAAGCACCACCACCGGTGTGTAGATATAGTAGGTAGGCCCAATGGTGACGTTGTGACACTTGGAAGAAGAACTGTGGAAATCTTTCAAAAATGCATTGCTAACCGCTGTCGATTTTCTTCCAACCGAGAGTCTCAAAACCGAAAAATAATGAATGAATAAGGAAAACATCACCCCATGTGCGTAGAGATTATAAGTAGGCCCAATGGTGTCGTTGTGATACCTGGAAGATTAAGTATGGAAACCTTTCAAAAACGCCTTCCTAACCACTGTTTTTTTCCATCCGAGAGTCTCGAAATCGAATAATACATGAAGGAAATCATCACCACCGGTGTGTAGAGATAATAGGAAGGCCCAATGGCGTCGTTGTGACACTTGGAAGATGAACTATGGAAACTTTTCGAAAATGCCTTGTTAACCACTGTTAGTTTTTTCCATCCGAGAGTCTCAAAATCGAATAATGCATGAAGGAAACATCACCCCATGTGTGTAGAGATAATAGGTAGGCCCAATGGTGTCGTTGTGATACTTGGAAGATTAAGTATGGAAGCCTTTCAAAAATGCCTTGCTAACCACTGTAAATTCTTTCCATCCGAGAGTCTCAAAATCGAACAATACAGGAAGGAAAACATCACCACCGGTGTGTAGAGATTATAGGTAGACCCAATGGCATTGTTGTGACACTTGAAAGATGAACTATGGAAACTTTTCAAAAATGGGTTGTTAACCGCTGTCAATTTTTTCCAACCGAGAGTCTCAAAACCGAAAAATACATGAAGGAAAGCACCACCACCTGTGTATAGACATAATATGAAGGCCCAATAGCATCTATGTGACACTTGGAAGATGAACTATGGAAACTTTTCAAAAATACCTTGCTAACCACTGTTAGTTTTTTCCATCCGAGAGTCTCAAAATCAAATAATGCATGAAGGAAAGCATCACCCCATGTGTGTAGAGATAATAGGTAGGCCCAATGGTGTCGTTGTGATACTTGGAAGATGAAGTATGGAAACCTTTCAAAAATGCCTTACTAACCACTGTACATTTTTTCCATCCGAGAGTCTCAAAATCGAATAATGCATGAAGGAAAACCTCACCCCATGTGTGTAGAGATAATAGGTAGGCCCAATGGCGACGTTGTGACACTTGGAAGATGAACTATGGAAATCTTTCAAAAATGCATTGCTAACCACTGTTAGTTTTTTCCATCCGAGAGTCTCAAAATCGAATAATGCATGAAGGAAAACATCACCCCATGTGTGTAGAGATTATAGGTAGGCCCAATGGTGTCGTTGTGATACTTGGAAGATTAAGTATGGAAACCTTTCAAAAATGCCTTGCTAACCACTGTCAATTCTTTCCATCCGAGAGTCTCAAAATCGAACAATACATGAAGGAAAACATCACCACCGGTGTGTAGAGATTATAGGTAGACCCAACGGCATTGTTGTGACACTTGAAAGATGAACTATGGAAACTTTCCAAAAATGCGTTGCTAGCCGCTGTCAATTTTTTCCTTCCGAGAGTCTCAAAATCGAATAATACATGAAGGAAATCATCACCTCCGGTGTGTAGAGATAATAGGTACGCCCAATGGCGTCGTTGTGACACTTGGAAGATGAACTATGGAAACTTTTCGAAAATGCCTTGTTAACCACTGTTAGTTTTTTCCATCCGAGAGTCTCAAAATCGAATAATGCATGAAGGAAACATCACCCCATGTGTGTAGAGATAATAGGTAGGCCCAATAGTGTCGTTGTGATACTTGGAAGATTAAGTATGGAAGCCTTTCAAAAATGCCTTGCTAACCACTGTAAATTCTTTCCATCCGAGAGTCTCAAAATCGAACAATACATGAAGGAAAACATCACCACCGGTGTGTAGAGATTATAGGTAGACCCAATGGCATTGTTGTGACACTTGAAAGATGAACTATGGAAACTTTTCAAAAATGCGTTGCTAACCGCTGTCAATTTTTTCCAACCGAGAGTCTCAAAACCGAAAAATACATGAAGGAAAGCACCACCACCTGTGTGTAGACATAATATGAAGGCCCAATAGCATCTTTGTGACACTTGGAAGATGAACTATGGAAACTTTTCAAAAATACCTTGCTAACCACTGTTAGTTTTTTCCATCCGAGAGTCTCAAAATCGAATAATGCATGAAGGAAAACATCACCCCATGTGTGTAGAGATAATAGGTAGGCCCAATGGTGTCGTTGTGATACTTGGAAGATGAAGTATGGAAACCTTTCAAAAATGCCTTACTAACCACTGTACATTTTTTCCATCCGAGAGTCTCAAAATCGAATAATGCATGAAGGAAAACATCACCCCATGTGTGTAGAGATTATAGGTAGGCCCAATGGTGTCGTTGTGATACTTGGAAGATTAAGTATAGAAACCTTTCAAAAATGCCTTGCTAACCACTGTAAATTCTTTCCAACTGAAAGTCTCAAAATCGAACAATACATGAAGGAAAACATCACCACCGGTGCGTAGAGATAATAGGTAGACCCAACGGCATTGTTGTGACACTTGAAAGATGAACTATGGAAACTTTCCAAAAATGCGTTGCTAGCCGCTGTCAATTTCTTCCATCCGAGAGTCTCAAAATCGAATAAGCAATGAAGGAAAACCTCACCCCATGTGTGTAGAGATAATAGGTAGACCCAATGGCATTGTTGTGACACTTGAAAGATGAACTATGGATACTTTTCAAAAATGCGTTGCTAACCGCTGTCAATTTCTTCCATCCGAGAGTCTCAAAATCGAATAATACATGAAGGAAATCATCACCACCGGTGTGTAGAGATAATAGGTAGGCCCAATGGCATCGTTGTGACACTTGGAAGATGAACTATGGAAACTTTTCAAAAATGCCTTGCTAACCGCTGTCAATTTTTTTCCATCCAAAAGTCTCAAAATCGAATAATACATGAACGAAAACATCACCACAGGTGTGTAGAGTTTATACGTAGGTCCAATGGTGTCGTTGTGATACTTGGAAGATGAAGTATGGAAACCTTTCAAAAATGTGTTGCTAACCGCTGTCAATTTTTCTCCATCTTAGAGTCTCAAAATCGGATAATACATGAAGGAAAACATTACCACCGGTGTGTGTAGAGATAATAGGTAGGCCCGATGGCATCGTTCTCACACTTAGAAAATGAGCTATGGAAACCTTTCAAAAATGCATTGCTAACCTCTTTAAATTTTCTTATCAGAGGGTCTCAAAATCGAATAATACATGAAGGAAAGCGCCACCACCGGTGTGTAGAGATAATAGGCAGGCCAAATGGCATCGTTGTGACACTTGGAAGATGAACTATGGAAACTTTTCAAAAATGTCTTGCTAACCGCTGTCAATTTTTTTCCATCTGAGAGTCTTAATATCGGATTATACATGAAGGAAAACGTCACCACCGGTGTGTAGACATAATAGGTAGGCCCAATGGCGTCTTTGTGACACTTGGAAGATGAGCTATGGAAACCTTTCAAAAATGCGTTGCTAACCGCTGTCATTTTTTTCCATCCGAGATTCTCAAAACAGAATAATGCATGAAGGAAAGCATCGAAACAGGTGTGTAGAGACTACACGTAGGTCCAATGGCGTTTTTGTGATACTTGGAAGATGAAGTATGGAAACCTTTGAAATATACATTGCTAACCACTGTACATTTTTCCCATTCGAGAGTCTCAAAATCGGATAATACTTGAATTTAAACATCACCCCATGTGAGTAGAGATTATAGGTAGACCCAATGGCGTCGTTGTGACACTTGGAAGATGAAGTATGGAAACCTTTCAAAAATGCTTTGCTAGCCTCTGTCAATTTTTTTCCATCAGAGAGTCTCAAAACCGAGTAATACATGAAGGAAAGCATCGAAAAAGGTGTGTAGAGATTATACGTAGGTCCAATGGCGTCGTTGTGATACTTGCAAGATGAATTATGGAAACCTTTCAAAATGCCTTGCTGACCACTGTCAATTTTTTCCATCTGAGAGTCTCAAAATCGAATAATACATGAAGGAAAGCACCACCAACGGGGTGTAGAGATAATAGGTAGGCCCAATGGCGTCGTTGTGACGTTTGGAAGATGAACTATGATAAACCTTTCAAAAATGCGTGGCTAACCGCTGTCAATTTTTTTCCATCCGAGGGTCTCAAAACCGAATAATACATGAAGGAAAGCATCGAAACAGGTGTGTAGAGATTACACGTAGGTCCAATGGCGTCGTTGTGATACTTGGAAGATGAAGTATGGAAACCTTTCAAAAATGCCTTGCTAAACACTGTCGATTTTTTTCCCATCCGAGAATTTCAAAATCGAATAATACATGATGGGAAACGTCACCACCCGTGTGAAGAGACGCCCAATGGCGTCGTTGTGACACTTGGAAGATGAAGTATGGAAACCTTTCAAAAATGCGTTGCTAACCGCTATCAATTTTTCCCATCCGTGAGTCTCGAAACCGAATAATACATGATGGAAAGCATCACCATAGGTGTGTAGAGATTATACGTAGGTCATATGGCCCTTGAATCTACCTAAAACCTCTACACACCGGTGGTGATGTATTCCTTCATGTATTGTTCGATTTTGAGAGAAAACATCCCACCGGTGTGTAGACATAATAGGTGTGTAGATATAATAGGTAGGCCCAATGGCGTCTTTGTGACACTTGGAAGATGAGCTACGGAAACCTTTCAAAAATGCGTTGCTAACCGCTGTCAATTTTTCCCATCCGTGAGTCTCGAAACCGAATAATACATGAAGGAAAGCATCACCACAGGTGTGTAGAGATTATACGTAGGTCAAATGGCAATTGAATCTACCTATAACCTCTACACATCGGTGGTGATGCTTTCCTTCATGTATTATTCGATTTTGAGACTCTCGGATGGATAATATTGACAGTGGTAAACCTTTCAAAAATGCCTTGCTAACCAATGTCAATTTTGTCCATCCGAGAGTCTCAAAATCGTACAATACATGAAGGAAAACATCACCACCGGTGTGTAGAGACGCCCAATGGCGTCGTTGTGACACTTGGAAGATGAACTATGGAAACCTTTCAAAAATGAGTTGCTAACCGCTGTCGGTTTTTTCCATCCGAGAGTCTCAAAATCAAATAATGCATGAAGGAAAACATCACCCCATGTATGTCGAGATTATAGGTAGGCCCAATGGTGTCGTTGTGATACTTAGAATATTAAGCATGGAAACCTTTCAAAAATGCCTTGCTAACCACTGTCAATTTTGTCCATCCGAAAGTCCCAAAATCGTACAATACATGGAGGAAAACATCACCACCGGTGTGAAGAGACGCCCAATGGCGTCGTTGTGACACCTGGAAGATGAACTATGGAAACCTTTCAAAAATGAGTTGCTAACCGCTGTCAATTTTTCCCATCAGAGAGTCTTCAAATCGAATAAAACATGAAGGAAAACATCACCCCATGTGTGTAGAGATTATGGGTATTCCCAATGGCGTCGTTGTGACACTTGGAATATGAACAATACAGAGAGTCTCAAAATCGAGTAATACATAAAGGAAAACATCACCACCGGTGTGTAGAGACGCCCAATGGCGTCGTTGTGACACTTGGAAGATGAACTATGGAAAATTTCAAAAATGCATTGCTAACCACTGTCAATTTTTCCCATCAGAGAGTCTTCAAATCGAATAAAACATGAAGGAAAACATCACCCCATGTGTGTAGAGATTATGGGTATTCCCAACGGCGTCGTTTGCTAACCACTGTCAATTTTTCCCATCAGATTGTCTCAAAATCGAATAATACATGAAGGAAAACATCACCCCATGTGTGTAGAGATTATAGGTATTCCCAATGGCGTCGTTGTGATACTTGGAAGATGAAGTATGGAAATCTTTCAAAAACGCCTGTAACTGTAAGTTTTTTCCATCCGAGAGTCTCAAAATCGAATAATGCATGAAGGAAAACTTCACCCCATGTGTGTACAGATTATAGGTAGGCCCAATGGTGTCGTTGTGATACTTGGAAGATTAAGTATGGAAACCTTTCAAAAATGCCTTCCTAACCACTGTAATATTTTTTTATCTGAGAGTCTCAAAAACGAATAATACATGAAGGAAAACATCACCACCGGTGTGTAGAGGTAATAGGTAGGCCCAACGGTGTCGTTGTGACACTTGGAAGATGAACTATGGAAACTTTTCAAAAATGCATTGCTAACCACTGTCAATTTTTCCCATCAGATTGTCTCAAAATCGAATAATACATGAAGGAAAACATCACCCCATGTGTGTAGAGATTATAGGTATTCCCAATGGCGTCGTTGTGATACTTGGAAGATGAAGTATGGAAATCTTTCAAAAACGCCTGTAACTGTAAGTTTTTTCCATCCGAGAGTCTCAAAATCGAATAATGCATGAACGAAAACATCACCCCATGTGTGTAGAGATTATAGGTATTCCCAATGGCGTCGTTGTGATACTTGGAAGATGAAGTATGGAAATCTTTAAAAAATGCCTGTAACTGTAAGTTTTTTCCATCCGAGAGTCTCAAAATCGAATAATGCATGAAGGAAAACATCACCCCATGTGTGTAGAGATTATAGGTAGGCCCAATGGTGTCGCTGTGATACTTGGAAAATGAAGTATGGAAACTTTTCAAAAATGCCTTGCTAACCACTGTAGATTTTTTCCATCCGAGAGTCTCAAAATCGAATAATGCATGAAGGAAAACATCAATCCATGTGTGAACAGATTATAGGTAGGCCCAATGGTGTCGTTGTGATACTTGGAAGACTAAGTATGGAAACCTTTCAAAAATGCCTTGCTAACCACTGTCAATTTTTTCCATCTGAGAGTCTCGAAATCGAACAATACATGAAGGAAAACATCACCACCGGTGTGTAGAGTTAATAGAAAGGCCCAATAGCATCGCTGTGACACTTGGAAGATGAACTATGGAAACTTTTCAAAAATGCGTTGCTAACCGCTGTAAATTTTTTCCATCCGAGAGTCTCAAAACAGAATAATACATGAAGGAAAACATCACCACCGGTGTGTAGAGATAATAGGTAGGCCCAATTGCGACGTTGTGACACTTGGAAGATGAATTATGGACACCTTTCAAAAATGCATTGCTAACCACAATCAATTTTTCCCATCAGGGAGTCTCAAAATCGAATAATACATGAAGGAAAACATCACCACCGGTGTGTAGAAACCTTTAAAAATGAGTTGCTAATCGCTGTCGGTTTTTTTCATCCGAGAGTCTTAAAATCAAATAATGCATGAAGGAAAACATCACCCCATGTATGTAGGGATTATGGGTAGGCCCAATGGTGTCGTTGTGATACTTGGAAGATGAACTATGGAAACCTTTCAAAAATGCATTGCTAACCACTATCAATTTTTCCCATCAGAGAGTCTCAAAATCGAATAATACATGAAGGAAAACATCACCACAGGTGTGTAGAGACGCCCAATGGCATCGTTGTGACACGTGGAAGATGAACTATGAAAACTTTTCAAAAGTGCTTGCTAACCACTGTTAGTTTTTTCCATCCGAGAGTCTCAAAATCAAATAATGCATGAAGGAAAACATCACCACCGGTGTGTATAGATAATAGGTAGGTCCAATGGCGTCGTTGTGATATTTGGAAGATGAACTATGGAACCGTTTCAAAAATGCGTTGCTAACCGCTGTCAATTTTTTCCATCCGAGAGTCTCAAAACCGAATAATACATGAAGGAAAGCACCACCACTGGTGTATAGAGATAATAGGTAGGCCCCATGGCGTCGTTGTGACACTTGGAAGATGAACTATGGAAACCTTTCAAAAATGCATTGCTAACCACTATCAATTTTTCCCATCAGAGAGTCTCAAAATCGAATAATACATGAAGGAAAACATCACCACAGGTGTGTAGAGACGCACAATGGCATCGTTGTGACACGTGGAAGATGAACTATGAAAACTTTTCAAAAGTGCTTGCTAACCACTGTTAGTTTTTTCCATCCGAGAGTCTCAAAATCAAATAATGCATGAAGGAAAACATCACCCACTGTGTGTAGAGATTATAGGTAGGCCCAATGGTGTCGTTGTGATACTTGGAAGATTAAGTATGGAAACCTTTCAAAAATGCCTTGCTAACCACTGTAAATTTTTTCCATCCGAGAGTCTCAAAATGGAACAATACATGAAGGAAAACATCACCACTGGTGTGTAGAGATTATAGGTAGGCCCAATGGCATCGTTGTGACACTTGAAAGATGAACTATGGAAACTTTTCAAAAATGCGTTGCTAACCGCTGTCAATTTCTTCCATCCGAGAGTCTCAAAATCGAATAATACATGAAGGAAATCATCACCACCTGTGTGTAGAGATAATAGGAAGACCCAATAGCATCTTTGTGACACTTGGAAGATGAACTATGGAAACTTTTCAAAAATGCCTTGCTAACCGCTGTTAGTTTTTTCCAACCGAGAGTCTCAAAATTGAATAATGCATGAAGGAAAACATCACCCCATGTATGTAGAGATTATTGGTAGGCCCAATGGTATCGTTGTGATACTTGGAAGATTAAGCATGGAAACCTTTCAAAAATGCCTTGCTAACCACTGTAAGTTTTGTCCATCCGAAAGTCTCAAAATCGTACAATACATGAAGGAAAACATCACCACCGGTGTGTAGAGACGCCCAATGGCGTCGTTGTGACACCTGGAAGTTGAACTATGGAAACCTTTCAAAAATGAGTTGCTAACCGCTGTCAGTTTTATCTGAGAGTCTCAAAAACGAATAATACATGAAGGAAAACATCACCACCGGTGTGTAGAGGTAATAGGTAGGCCCAACGGTGTCGTTGTGACACTTGGAAGATGAACTATAGAAACTTTTCAAAAATGCATTGCTAACCACTGTCAATTTTTCCCATCAGATTGTCTCAAAATCGAATAATACATGAAGGAAAACATCACCCCATGTGTGTAGAGATTATAGGTATTCCCAATGGCGTCGTTGTGATACTTGGAAGATGAAGTATGGAAATCTTTCAAAAACGCCTGTAACTGTAAGTTTTTTCCATCCGAGAGTCTCAAAATCGAATAATGCATGAACGAAAACATCACCCCATGTGTGTAGAGATTATAGGTAGGCCCAATGGTGTAGTTGTGATACTTGGAAAATGAAGTATGGAAACTTTTCAAAAATGCCTTGCTAACCACTGTAGATTTTTTCCATCCGAGAGTCTCAAAATCGAATAATGCATGAAGGAAAACATCACCCCATGTATGTAGGGATTATGGGTAGGCCCAATGGTGTCGTTGTGATACTTGGAAGATGAACTATGGAAACCTTTCAAAAATGCATTGCTAACCACTATCAATTTTTCCCATCAGAGAGTCTCAAAATCGAATAATACATGAAGGAAAACATCACCACAGGTGTGTAGAGACGCCCAATGGCATCGTTGTGACACGTGGAAGATGAACTATGGAAACTTTTCAAAAGTGCTTGCTAACCACTGTTAGTTTTTTCCATCCGAGAGTCTCAAAATCAAATAATGCATGAAGGAAAACATCACCACCGGTGTGTATAGATAATAGGTAGGTCCAATGGCGTCGTTGTGCTATTTGGAAGATGAACTATGGAACCGTTTCAAAAATGCGTTGCTAACCGCTGTCAATTTTTTTCATCCGAGAGTCTCAAAACCGAATAATACATGAAGGAAAGCACCACCACTGGTGTATAGAGATAATAGGTAGGCCCCATGGCGTCGTTGTGACACTTGGAAGATGAACTATGGAAACCTTTCAAAAATGCATTGCTAACCACTATCAATTTTTCCCATCAGAGAGTCTCAAAATCGAATAATACATGAAGGAAAACATCACCACAGGTGTGTAGAGACGCCCAATGGCATCGTTGTGACACGTGGAAGATGAACTATGGAAACTTTTCAAAAGTGCTTGCTAACCACTGTTAGTTTTTTCCATCCGAGAGTCTCAAAATCAAATAATGCATGAAGGAAAACATCACCCACTGTGTGTAGAGATTATAGGTAGGCCCAATGGTGTCGTTGTGATACTTGGAAGATTAAGTATGGAAACCTTTCAAAAATGCCTTGCTAACCACTGTAAATTTTTTCCATCCGAGAGTCTCAAAATCGAACAATACATGAAGGAAAACATCACCACTGGTGTGTAGAGATTATAGGTAGGCCCAATGGCATCGTTGTGACACTTGAAAGATGAACTATGGAAACTTTTCAAAAATGCGTTGCTAACCGCTGTCAATTTCTTCCATCCGAGAGTCTCAAAATCGAATAATACATGAAGGAAATCATCACCACCTGTGTGTAGAGATAATAGGAAGACCCAATAGCATCTTTGTGACACTTGGAAGATGAACTATGGAAACTTTTCAAAAATGCCTTGCTAACCGCTGTTAGTTTTTTCCAACCGAGAGTCTCAAAATCGAATAATGCATGAAGGAAAACATCACCCCATGTATGTAGAGATTATTGGTAGGCCCAATGGTATCGTTGTGATACTTGGAAGATTAAGCATGGAAACCTTTCAAAAATGCCTTGCTAACCACTGTAAGTTTTGTCCATCCGAAAGTCTCAAAATCGTACAATACATGAAGGAAAACATCACCACCGGTGTGTAGAGACGCCCAATGGCGTCGTTGTGACACCTGGAAGTTGAACTATGGAAACCTTTCAAAAATGAGTTGCTAACCGCTGTCAGTTTTATCTGAGAGTCTCAAAAACGAATAATACATGAAGGAAAACATCACCACCGGTGTGTAGAGGTAATAGGTAGGCCCAACGGTGTCGTTGTGACACTTGGAAGATGAACTATGGAAACTTTTCAAAAATGCATTGCTAACCACTGTCAATTTTTCCCATCAGATTGTCTCAAAATCGAATAATACATGAAGGAAATCATCTCCACCTGTGTGTAGAGATAATAGGAAGACCCAATAGCATCTTTGTGACACTTGAAAGATGAACTATGGAAACTTTTCAAAAATGCCTTGCTAACCACTGTTAGTTTTTTCCAACCGAGAGTCTCAAAATCGAATAATGCATGAAGGAAAACATCACCCCATGTATGTAGAGATTATTGGTAGGCCCAATGGTATCGTTGTGATACTTGGAAGATTAAGTATGGAAACCTTTCAAAAATGCCTTCCTAACCACTGTAATATTTTTTCATCCGAGAGTCTCAAAATCGAAAATCACCCCATGTGTGTAGAGATTATAGGTATTCCCAATGGCGTCGTTTTTATACTTGGAAGATGAAGTATGGAAATCTTTCAAAAATGCCTGTAACTGTCAGTTTTTTCCATCCGAGAGTCTCAAAATCGAATAACGCATAAAGGAAAACATCACCCCATGTGTGTAGAGATTATAGGTAGGCCCAATGGTGTCGTTGTGATACTTGGAAAATGAAGTATGGAAACTTTTCAAAAATGCCTTGCTAACCACTGTAGATTTTTTCCATCCGAGAGTCTCAAAATCGAATAATGCATGAAGGAAAACATCACCCCATGTGTGTACAGATTATAGGTAGGCCCAATGGTGTCGTTAGGATACTTGGAAGACTAAGTATGGAAACCTTTCAAAAATGCCTTGCTAACCACTGTCAATTTTTTCCATCTGAGAGTCTCAAAATCGAACAATACATAAAGGAAAACATCACCACCGGTGTGTAGAGATAATAGGAAGGCCCAATAGCATCGCTGTGACACTTGGAAGATGAACTATGGAAACTTTTCAAAAATGCCTTGCTAACCACTGTAGATTTTTTCCATCCGAGAGTCTCAAAATCGAATAATGCATGAAGGAAAACTTCACCCCATGTGTGTACAGATTATAGGTAGGCCCAATGGTGTCGTTGTGATACTTGGAAGATTAAGCATGGAAGCCTTTCAAAAATGCCTTGCTAACCACTGCAAATTTTGTCCATTAGAAAGTCTCACAATCGTACAACACATGAAGGAAAACATCACCACCGGTGTGTAGAGACGCCCAATGGCGTCGTTGGGACACCTGGAAGATGAACTATGGAAACCTTTCAAAAATGACTTGCTAACCGCTGTCAGTTTTATCTGAGAGTCTCAAAAACGAATAATACATGAAGGAAAACATCACCACCGGTGTGTAGAGATAATAGGTAGGCCCAACGATGTCGTTGTGACACTTGGAAGATGAACTATGGAAACTTTTCAAAAATGCGTTGCTAGCCACTGTCAATTTGTCCCATCAGATTGTCTCAAAATCGAATAATACATGAAGGAAAACATCACCCCATGTGTGTAGAGATTATAGGTATTCCCAATGGCGTCGTTGTGATACTTGGAAGATGAAGTATGGAAATCTTTCAAAAATGCCTGTAACTGTAAGTTTATTCCATCCGAGAGTCTCAAAATCGAATAATGCATGAACGAAAACATCCCCCCATGTGTGTAGAGATTATAGGTAGGCCCAATGGTGTCGTTGTGATACTTGGAAAATGAAGTATGGAAACTTTTCAAAAATGCCTTGCTAACCACTGTAGATTTCTTCCATCCGAGAGTCTCAAAATCGAATAATGCATGAAGGAAAACTTCACCCCATGTGTGTACAGATTATAGGTAGGCCCAATGGTGTCGTTGTGATACTTGGAAGATTAAGTATGGAAACCTTTCAAAAATGCCTTCCTAACCACTGTAATATTTTTTCATCCGAGAGTCTCAAAATCGAATAATACATGAAGGAAAACATCACCCCATGTGTGTAGAGATTATAGGTATTCCCAATGGCGTCGTTTTGATACTTGGAAGATGAAGTATGGAAATCTTTCAAAAATGCCTGTAACTGTCAGTTTTTTCCATCCGAGAGTCTCAAAATCGAATAATGTATGAAGGAAAACATCACCCCATGTGTGTAGAGATTATAGGTAGGCCCAATGGTGTCGTTGTGATACTTGGAAAATGAAGTATGGAAACTTTTCAAAAATGCCTTGCTAACCACTGTAGATTTCTTCCATCCGAGAGTCTCAAAATCGAATAATGCATGAAGGAAAACATCACCCCATGTGTGTAGAGATTATAGGTATTCCCAATGGCGTCGTTTTGATACTTGGAAGATGAAGTATGGAAATCTTTCAAAAATGCCTGTAACTGTCAGTTTTTTCCATCCGAGAGTCTCAAAATCGAATAATGCATGAAGGAAAACATCACCCCATGTGTGTAGAGATTATAGGTAGGCCCAATGGTGTCGTTGTGATACTTGGAAGACTAAGTATGGAAACCTTTCAAAAATGCCTTGCTAACCACTGTCAATTTTTTCCATCTGAGAGTCTCAAAATCGAACAATACATGAAGGAAAACATCACCACCGGTGTGTAGAGATATTAGGAAGGCCCAATAGCATCGCTGTGACACTTGGAAGATGAACTATGCAAACTTTTCAAAAATGCATTGCTAACCACTGTCAATTTTTTCCCATCAGAGAGTCTCAAAATCGAATAATGCATGAAGGAAAACTTCACCCCATGTGTGTACAGATTATAGGTAGGCCCAATGGTGTCGTTGTGATACTTGGAAGATTAAGCATGGAAGCCTTTCAAAAATGCCTTGCTAACCTCTGTAAATTTTGTCCATTAGAAAGTCTCACAATCGTACAACACATGAAGGAAAACATCACCACCGGTGTGTAGAGACGCCCAATGGCGTCGTTGGGATACCTGGAAGATGAACTATGGAAACCTTTCAAAAATGAGCTGCGAACCACTATCAATTTTTCCCATCAGAGAGTCTCAAAATCGAATAATACATGAAGGAAAACATCACCAGACGTGTGTAGAGACGCCCAATGGAATCGTTGTGACACGTGGAAGATGAACTATGGAAACTTTTCAAAAGTGCCTTGCTAACCACTGTTAGTTTTTTTCCATCCGAGAGTCTCAAAATCAAATAATGCATGAAGGAAAACATCACCCACTGTGTGTAGAGATTATAGGTAGGCCCAATGGTGTCGTTGTGATACTTGGAAGATTAAGTATGGAAACCTTTCAAAAATGCCTTGCTAACCACTGTAAATTTTTTCCATCCGAGAGTCTCAAAATCGAACAATACATGAAGGAAAACATCACCACTGTGTGTAGAGATTATAGGTAGGCCCAATGGTGTCGTTGTGATGCTTGGAAGGTTAAGTATGGAAACCTTTCAAAAATGCATTGCTAACCACTGTACATTTTTTCCATCCGAGAGTCTCAAAATCGAACAATACATGAAGGAAAACATCACCACCGGTGTGTAGAGATTATAGGTAAGCCCAATGGCGTCGTTGTGACACTTGGAAGATGAACTATGGAAACCTTTCAAAAATGCATTGCTAACCACTGTCAATTTTTCCCATCAGAGAGTCTCAAAATCGAATAATGCATGAAGGAAAACATCACCCCATGTGTGTAGAGATAATAAGTAGGCCCTATGGCGTCGTTGTGACCCCTGGATGATTAAGTATGGAAACCTTTCAAAAATGCCTTGCTAACCACTGCAATTTTCTTCCATTCGAGAGTCTCAAAATCGAATAATACATGAAGGAAATCATCACCACCGGTGTGTAGAGATAATAGGAAGGCCCAAAAGCATCGTTGTGACACTTGGAAGATGAACTAGGAAAACTTTTAAAAAATGCGTTGCTAATACATGAATAATACATGAATACATAATACATGAAGGAAATCATCACCACCGGTGTGTAGAGATAATAGGTAGGCCCCATGGCGTCGTTGTGACACTTGGAAGATGAGCTATGGAAACCTTTCAAAAATGCATTGCTAACCACTGTACATTTTTTCCATCCGAAAGTCTCAAAATCGAATAATGCATGAAGGAAAACATCACCCACTGTGTGTAGAGATTATAGGTAGGCCCAATGGTGTCGTTGTGATACTTGGAAGATTAAGTATGGAAACCTTTCAAAAATGCCTTGCTAACCACTGTAATTTTTTTCCATTCGAGAGTCTCAAAATCGAACAATACATGAAGGAAAACATCACCACCGGTGTGCAGAGATTATAGGTAGGCCCAATGGCATCGTTGTGACACTTGAAAGATGAACTATGGAAACTTTTCAAAAATGCGTTGCTAACCGCTGTCAATTTCTTCCATCCGAGAGTCTCAAAATCGAATAATACATGAAGGAAATCATCACCACCTGTGTGTAGAGATTATAGGTAGGCCCAATGATGTCGTTGTGATACTTGGAAGATTAAGTATGGAAACCTTTCAAAAATGCCTTGCTAACCACTGTCAATTTTTTCCATCTGAGAGTCTCAAAATCGAACAATACATGAAGGAAAACATCACCACCGGTGTGTAGAGATAATAGGAAGGCCCAATAGCATCGCTGTTTCACTTGGAAGATGAACTATGGAAACCTTTAAAAAATGAGTTGCTAACCGCTGTACATTTTTTCCATCCGAGAGTCTCAAAACCGAATAATACATGAAGGAAAGCACCACCACCGGTGTGTAAAGATAGTAGGTAGGTCCAATGGCGTCGTTGTGATATTTGGCAGATGAACTATGGAACCCTTTCAAATATGCGTTGCTAACCGCTGTCAATTTTTTCCATCCGAGAGTCTCAAAATCGAATAATGCATGAAGGAAATCATCACCACCGGTGTGTAGAGATAATAGGAAGGCCCAATAGCATCGCTGTGACACTTGGAAGATGAACTATGGAACCCTTTCAAAAATGCGTTGCTAACCGCTGTCAATTTTTTCCATCCGAGAGTCTCAAAACCGAATAATACATGAAGGAAAACATCACCACCGGTGTGTAGAGATAATAGGTAGGCCCAATGTCGTCGTTGTGACATTTGGAAGATGAACTATGGAACCCTTTCAAATATGCGTTGCTAACCGCTTTCAATTTTTTCAATCCGAGAGTCTCAAAACCGAATAATACATGAAGGAAAACATCACCACCGGTGTGTAGAGATAATAGGTAGGCCCAATGTCGTCGTTGTGACATTTGGAAGATGAACTATGGAACCCTTTCAAATATGCGTTGCTAACCGCTGTCAATTTTTTCCATCCGAGAGTCTCAAAATCGAATAATACATGAAGGAAATCATCACCACCGGTGTGTAGAGATAATAGGAAGGCCCAATGGCATCGCTGTGACACTTGGAAGATGAACTATGGAACCCCTTCAAATATGTGTTGCTAACCGCTGTCAATTTTTTCCATCCGAGAGTCTCAAAACCGAATAATACATGAAGGAAAACATCACCACCGGTGTGTAGAGATAATAGGTAGGCCCAATGTCGTCTTTGTGACATTTGGAAGATGAACTATGCAACCCTTTCAAATATGCGTTGCTAACGGCTGTCAATTTTTTTCATTCGAGAGTCTCAAAATCGAATAATACATGAAGAAAAGCACCACCACCGGTGTGTAGAGATAATGGGTAGGCCAATGGCGTAAGTGTGAC
This sequence comes from Eristalis arbustorum, assembly GCA_916610145.1. NCBI lineage: Eukaryota > Metazoa > Arthropoda > Insecta > Diptera > Syrphidae > Eristalis > Eristalis arbustorum. Next base: position 71,189,789 of record OU744316.1, read on the forward strand.
ACTTGGAAGATGAACTTTGGAAACCTTTCAAAAATGTAATGCTAACCACTGTAAGTTTATTCCATCCGAGAGTATAAAAATCGAATAATGCATGAAGGAAAACATCACCACCGGTGTGAAGAGATAATAGGTAGGCCCAATGTCGTCGTTGTGACATTTGGAAGATGAACTATGGAACCCTTTCAAAAATGCGTTGCTAACAGCTGTCAATTTTTTCCATCCTAGAGTCTCAAAATCGAATAAAACATGAAGGAAAACATCACCCCATGTGTGTAGAGATTATAGGTAGGCCCAATGGTGTCATTGTGATACCTGCAAGTTTAAGTATGGTAAACCTTTCAAAAATGCCTTCCTAACCACTGTAATCTTTTTCCATCCGAGAGTCTAAAAATCGAATAATACATGAAGGAAATCATCACCACAGTTGTGTAAAGATAATAGGAAGGCCCAATAGCATCGCTGTGACACTTGGAAGATGAACTATGGAACCCTTTCAAATATGCTTTGCTAACCGCTGTCAATTTTTTCCATCCGAGAGTCTCAAAACCGAATAATACATGAAGGAAAACATCACCACCGGTGTGTAGAGATAAGGGTGGGCCCAATGGCGTCGTTGTGCCACTTGGAAGATGAACTATGGAAACCTTTCAAAAATGGTTTGCTAACCACTGTAAGTTTTTTCTATCCGAGAGTCTCAAAGTCGAATAATGCATGAAGGAAAACATCACCCCATGTGTGTAGAGATTATAGGTAGGCCCAATGGTGTCGTTGTGATACTTGGACGATTAAGAATGGAAACCTTTCAAAAATGCGTTGTTAACCGCTCTCAATTTTTTCCATCCGAGCGTCTCAAAATCGAAAAATACATGAAGGAAATCATCACCACCGGTGTGTAGAGATAATGGGAAGGCCCAATAGCATCGCTGTGACACTTGGAAGATGAACTATGGAACCTTTTCAAAAATGCGTTGCTAACCGCTGTAAATTTGTTCCATCCGAGAGTCTCAAAATCGAATAAAACATGATGGAAAGCAACACCACCGGTGTGTAGAGATAACAGGTAGGCCCAATTGCGACGTTGTGACACTTGGAAGATGAATTATGGAAACCTTTCAAAAATGCATTGCTAACCAAAATCAATTTTTCCCATCAGGGAGTCTCAAAATCGAATAATACATGAAGGAAAACATCACCACCGGTGTGTAGAGACGCCCAATGGCGTCGTTGTGGCACTTGGAAGATGAACTATGGAAACCTTTCAAAAATTAGTTGCTAACCGCTGTCAGTTTTTTTCCATCCGAGTGTCTCAAAACCGAATAATACATGAAGGAAAACATCACCACAGGTTTGTAGAGATAAAAGGTAGTCCCATTGGCGTCGTTGTGACACTTGGGGATGAACTATGGAAGCCTTTCAAGAATGCCTTGCTAAGCACTGTAAGTTTTTTCCATCCGACAGTCTCAAAATCGAATAATGCATGAAGGAAAACATCACCCCATGTGTGTAGAGATTAAAGGTAGGCCCAATGGTGTCGTTGTGATACTGGGAAAATGAAGTATGGAAACTTTTCAAAAATGCCTTGCTAACCACTGTAAGTTTTTTCCATCCGAGAGTCTCAAAATCGAATAATGCATGAAGGAAAACATCACCCCATGTGTGTAGAGACTATAGGTAGGCCCAATGGTGTCGTTATGATACTTGGAAAATGAAGTATGGAAACTTTTTAAAAATGCCTTGCTAACCACTGTTAATTTTTTCCATCCGAGAGTATCAAAATCGAATAATGCATGAAGGAAAACATCACCCCATGTGTGTAGAGATTATAGGTATCCCCAATGGTGTCGTTGTGATACCTGGAAGATTAAGTATGGAAACCTTTCAAAAATGCCTTGCTAACCACTGTAATTTTTTCCAACCGAGAGTCTCAAAACCGAAAAATACATGAATATATGAAGGAAAGCACCAACACCGGTGTGTAGAGATAATAGGTAGGCCCAATGGCGTCGTTGTGACACTTGGAAGATGAACTATGGAAACTTTTCAAAAATGCGTTGCTAACCGCTGTCAATTTTTTCCCCCCGAGAGTCGCAAAATCGAATAATACATGAAGGAAATCATCACCACCGGTGTGTAGAGATAATAGGAAGGCCCAATAGCATCGTTGTGACACTTGGAAGATGAACTATGGAAACTTTTCAAAAGGGCATTGCTAACCGCTGTCAATTTTTTCCTTCCGAGAGTCTCAAAATCGAATAATACGTGAAGGAAATCATCACCTCCGGTGTGTAGAGATTGTAGGTAGGCCCAATGGTGTCGTTGTGGTACTTGGAAGATGAAGTATGGCAACCTTTCAAAAATGCCTTGCTAACCACTGTACATTTTTTCCATCCGAGAGTCTCAAAATCGAATAATGCATGAAGGAAAACATCATCCACTGTGTGTAGAGAAGAAGATAGACTATGGAAGCCTTTCAAAAATGCATTGCTAACCACAGTCAATTGTTCCCATCAGAGAGTCTCAAAATCGAATAATACATGAAGGAAATCATCACCACCGGTGTGTAGAGATAATAGGAAGGTACAATAGCATCGTTGTGACACTTGGAAGATGAACTATGGAAACTTTTCAAAAGTGCATTGCTAACCGCTGTCAATTTTTTCCTTCCGAGAGTCTCAAAATCGAATAATACGTGAAGGAAATCATCACCTCCGGTGTGTAGAGATTATAGGTAGGCCCAATGGTGTCGTTGTGATACTTGGAAGATGAAGTATGGCAAGCTTTCAAAAATGCCTTGCTAACCACTGTACATTTTTTCCATCCGAGAGTCTCAAAATCGAATAATGCATGAAGGAAAACATCACCCACTGTGTGTAGAGAAGAAGATAGACTATGGAAGCCTTTCAAAAATGCATTGCTAACCACAGTCAATTGTTCCCATCAGAGAGTCTCAAAATCGAATAATACATGAAGGAAATCATCACCACCGGTGTGTAGAGATAATAGGAAGGCCCAATAGCATCGCCGTGACACTTGGAAGATGCACTATGGAAACTTTTCAAAAATGCGTTGTTAACCGCTGTCAATTTTTTCCATCCGAGAGTCTCAAATCCGAATAATACATGAAGGAAAGCACCACCACCGGTGTGTAGAGATAATAGGTAGGCTCCATGGCGTCCTTATGACACTTTGAAGATGACCTATGGAAACCTTTCAAAAATGCATTGCTAAAAGCTGTACATTTTTTCCATCCGAGAGTCTCAAAATCAAATAAAACATGAAGGAAAGCAATACCACCGGTGTGTAGAGATAATAGGTAGGCCCAATGGCGACATTGTGACACTTGGAAGATGAACTATGGAAACCTTTCAAAAATGCATTGCTAGCCACTATCAACTTTTCCCATCAGAGAGTCTCAAAATCGAATAATACATGAAGGAAAACATCACCCCAGGTGTGTAGAGACGCCCAATGGCATCGTTGTGACACTTGGAAGATGAACTATGGAAACTTTTCAAAAATGCCTTGCTAACCACTGTTAGTTTTTTCCATCCGAGAGTCTCAAAATCGAATGATGCATGAAGGAAAACATCACCCCATGTGTGTAGAGATTATAGGTAGGCCCAATGGTGTCGTTGTGATACTTGGAAGATTAAGTATGGAAACATTTAAAAAATGCCTTGCTAACCACTGTAAATTTTGTCCGTCTGAGAGTCTCAAAATCGAACAATACATGAAGGAAAACATCACCAGAGGTGCGTAGAGTTTATACGTAATCCCAATGGCATCGTTGTGACACTTGAAAGATGAACTATGGAAACTTTTCAAAAATGCGTTGCTAACCGCTGTCAATTTCTTCCATCCGAGAGTCTCAAAATCGAATAATGCATGAAGGAAAACATCACCCACTGTGTGTAGAGATTATAGGTAGGCCCAATGGCGTCGTTGTGACACTTGGAAGATGAACTACGGAAACTTTTCAAAAATGCCTTGCTAACCACTGTTAGTTTTTTTCCATCCGAGAGTCTCAAAATCAAATAATGCATGAAGGAAAACATCACCCACTGTGTGTAGAGATTATAGGTAGGCCCAATGGTGTCGTTGCGACACTTGGAAGATTAAGTATGGAAACCTTTCAAAAATGCCTTGCTAACCACTTTCAATTTTTTCCATCCGAGAGTCTCAAAATCGAACAATACATGAGGGACAACATCACCACCGGTGTGTAGAGATTATAGGTAGTCCCAATGGCGTCGTTGTGACACTTGGAAGATGAACTATGGAAACCTTTCAAAAATACATTGCTAACCACTGTCAATTTTTCCCATCAGAGAGTCTCAAAATCGAATAATGCATGAAGGAAAACATCACCCCATGTGTGTAGAGATTATAAGTAGGCCCAATGGTGAAGTTGTGATACCTGGATGATTAAGTATGGAAACCTCTTAACAATGCCTTGCTAACCACTGTAATATTTTTCCATCCGAGAGTCTCAAAATCGAATAGTACATGAAGGAAATCATCACCACCGGTGTGTAGAGATAATAGGTAGGCCCAATAGCATCGCTGTGACACTTTATTATGGGTTCCAACTGTTGAAAGGTTTTCGCCTAGAAATAGGCTACCGATTCGTCATGGTAGGTGGGCGTATGGGGCATTGATTATGACGTCGCTCAGATTCCAGGGGGCGTCATGTAACTTCGGTAGCGCAGGATGTTGGGTGGTCGGCTCAAGTATGAGGTTTGCGGGTTCGAATACCACCGCGGAGAGCTTTGCTTTTTAATCGTTTTTTTTTCTTTTCTGAAATGTTTTTTTTTCTCCTCCTTCTCTTTCTGGTGCCTTTGGTGCCCGTCTGGTCCTCTGGGCTCTCGTTTTCAAGGACACTGCCCGTTCCTAGTATGGTCCGATGGAGACATAGCGGACTTCATGGTGGACTGATTGGTCCAACGGGCTTATCGCGTTCGGCGAGATGGATCATCCGATCGGGATGGCGTGGGTCGCCTTGGGATGTCGGGAAAATAAAACGAAAGTTTCGAGGAGTTGATGTTTAACAAGGAGACTGATCGGACGTGTACGTGTTTTTCGGTAGGCTGGCCGCAAAAAAAAAAAACCGGAATAAGAGCACGCGAGTGGAAACTTCCAGAGAAAGTGAAGGACTGTTTTTTTTTTTTTTTATTTATATTAGATTGTTGTTTTGCCACCGAATCGAGTGTTTTGTAGCGAGGGTTCGATCGTGCAACGCAGCCGGGACAGAAGCTCAGCGCTAAATCGGTAAATGCGGGTCTGAGCAAAAGTTCAATTTCAAAAAAAAAAGAAAGGAAAACGACAGTGGAGTGCACCACCAAAAAAAAAAGAAGTGTGGTTTGGCCAAAAAAAAAAAAAGAAATTACGATTGGAAATAAAAAAAAAAAAAGAATAAAAATAAACATACGATGAAATTAAAGTGGTAGAGTGGGTGAATTTTCACATAGGAAGGTGTTAACTCAGAATTAAAAAAAAAAGAATGAATTGTTTGAAAAAAAAAAAGGAAAATTGAATTTGAATTAAAAAAAAGTCAGAAGTATAGGCAAAGAAAAAATAAACGTGAATTGATTAAAAAAAAAAAGTTGAAAAAAAAAATGAATAGAAAGTAAGGTGCCAGTAAAGTGAAAAAAAAAGAAAAAAAAAACTAAATTCCGTTGGAGGAATCAGACGCGGCAGGAGAGAGGTGACGCTGATCGACGAGGCCAGGAAGCAGACAGGTGACTTCTCCCACTCAAGGGAAGGAGAAATTATAAATCTTTTTTTTTATATATATTATGTATTGTTTTTTTTTTCTTTTCTCGTTATTTTTTTTGGTATATTTTAATTTAAATAGAATTCACAACTTTTTCTTTCTCTTGTAGTTTATATATTTTAATGATAATCCCACTTATGCGTGTGTATATGCTTGTGTATTAGTTTGCCTTCGTAACGATCGCCGGTCGAATTGTCTGAGGCGGGCGTGGAGTATACGGGCGTTATAAGATCCGACACGCAGGTTCAAAACCAGCTGCGCCTTTTGTTGTTCGTCGGTAACATTTTTTTTTTTTTCTTTCGCGATTTCTGTTTTCCCTGTGTACCGTCCTTTGTCTGGGTTCAAAAGTTTTCCTTTTTTTTTTTTCTTTTAATTTTTCCTTTGAGTTTAAATTTATATAATTGTAAATCAGTAGGTTAAGTGATTAAAATTTGATTCCTAACATTTCGAATTGTACATTAAGTTAGTTTTAAGAACTTAGCCTTAATAAATTGTGAACTGTCAAGTCAGGTGTGTATGGTCCTTTTTTTTGCTGTGTGGTACTGTCTTTTTTTTATTTTTTTTTTTTTGGACCGGGTGCAAGTCCTAGCGGAAATTGGATTCCTCCTCCTAGTCGCAGTTTTAGGAGTAGGAAGCGTGTTGAGCGGAAGGGCAACTGCGTGGCGCCCAAATTAAACATCTTATACCCACGGCCATTTTCCATTGAGCTGGTGGCGTTCTTCCGCCCAACCCCAATCGGACTCGGAGATTTCGGCGGTAACATTTTGGCGCCCAACGTGGGGCCGATTTAAAAAAAAAAAAACAAATACAAGATCGTGCCAGGATCGTTATCGCGAATATCGTAGTAACCGGGTTATTGAGATACACATACATAAGTTGTGTTTGTTTTTATCGGGTTGTGGTTCGTATCTCGTAGGAGCAGAACTTTGTAATCTTCCTTGCCTCGTCGAACGGATAAGAATAAAATGGATGTAAATAGGTTGAGTGCAGAGGAGTTAACCTATGAGTTAGATGTACGGGGGCTAAAGGGTACTACGGTAGATGAAATGAGGAAGATGCTGCGAACAGCCATGAGGAGAGACGCGAGTTTCATTCTACCAGAGTATCCTTTTTGCTTCGACGAGGATAAGGCGGCGGTTATCGCGAAGCTAGAGGAGCTATTTAAAAAACTCAGGCGATTATAAAAAAATAGTTGCGAAAGCCGAATGGGTGTTACGGCGCTTAGGTAGGACGGTCTGCGACTCGACCGAAGACAAGGCCTTTGTGGTAGATGCTAGGCAGCAGGTGGTAGGCCTACTTTCTAATTTAGATGTCAAGGCAGCGGCAGATGTAGGAGGAGCGGTTGGGCATAACCCACCCCTGGATAGATGTCTTGACAGTCCAGTGAGCCCAGTCACCCATTCCCATCCCAGGGCCACATCCTCGCCGATCGGACCATCGATATTGATACCGACGAAAAAGGTACCGGTGATGAAATGGGGCCTTAAATTTAGCGGGGACTCGAGTCAGTCCGTCACCAGTTTTCTTGAGAAAGTGGAGGAGTTGAGGGAAGCGAGGGGGTTCACTGCGGACGAGGTGTATGCGTCTGCTTACGATTTGTTCGAGGGGAAGGCCGCCGTATGGTACAGAGCGAATAAGCTCCGTTTTCGTAATTGGCAGGGTCTAGTCGTTAGCTTGAGGGCTGAGTTTCTACCTCCGGGGTACGAGGAGCGGTTGTGGGCCGAGATTAGGGGTAGAACCCAAGGTCAAACGGAGACGATCGGCATCTACGTGAGTGTGATGCAGTGCCTTTTCGCCCGTCTAAGTGAGGAGTGTAGCGAAGAGACAAAGCTGAAGCAGATTAGGCGGAATCTTTCCCCTTTCTACCAATCTCAAATGGCCTTGGTGGAGATCAAGTCCTTGGATCACCTGGTTGAGGTTGGTCATCGTCTCGAAGCTACACGCTACTTAGTGGAGAGTTTCGCACCTCCCCCGACACGAAAAACTGCTCTGCTCGAGCCTGATCTGGCATACGTTGGGGTCCCAGCTCAAGAGGAGGCACCAGTCATTGCTGCAACATCGCTCAGTGTTCCGAAGCCGTTATCTTGCTTCAGGTGCAAGGAGCCGGGTCACATTGCGGCCAGATGTCCACAACCGATCCGATGTTACGGGTGCAACACAGCGGGGGTTATACGCAGTCGTTGTCCACGTTGCTCTCCTCAGACGCACTCACAGGGAAACGGAGTAGGGACTCAAGGACAGGCGGGTCGTTGAGTCAGGTGTCCAAATCCGCATGTCAAGCGCTATTTCCATCTGCGGCGCTTGACTTTATGTTACAAACTAGAGGTGGTGATCGTCGTCCATATCTGGAGGTGGACATTTATGGGGTACAATTGCTGGGGTTGTTGGATTCGGGGGCTTCTCGCACGATTCTTGGTGGGCCAGGGTGGGCGTTGTTAAGATCTGTGGGCTGCTCGATATTTCAGGTCGAAATCGATTCCGTGACAGTAGCGAATGGGGAAGGGGTTGAAGTGTTAGAAGCAGTCAGCGTTCCTCTCAGGTTGGAGGGAAACGTTAAGGTGATGGAGGTGCTCATCATTCCCAAGCTCGCACATAGCCTAATTCTGGGAGCTGATTTTTGGGAGCAGTTCGGTATTGTGCCTGATTTGTCCAAGCGAGTGTGGAATTTCGCCGACGAGGTGTGCGCCAGTGAAGGAAAGGAGATACTGTCCTCAAAACAACGGGCGGAGTTAGAGTCAGAGGTAGACAACATTTTCAGTACCATGGGGGATGATTTGGGTTGTACGAACCGAGTGGAGCACGTGATACGAACCTGTGCCGAACCCATCAAACAACGGTACTATCCGGTATCTCCGATCGTCCAGACCCAGATCAACAAGGAAGTCGATGAGATGCTTCAAGCGGGAGTGATTGAGCCTTCATCTAGTCCTTGGTCTTCGCCTATCCTGCTCATCAAGAAAAAGGATGGGAAGTACCGCTTCTGCGTCGACTTTCGCAAACTCAACCAAGTGACTGAGCGCGATGCGTATCCCATTCCCTATGTGTCAGCTACTCTCGACAAGCTGAGAAACGCAAAATTCCTCTCCTCCTTGGATATCAAGTCCGCTTACTGGCAGATACCCATGGCCGAATCTTCGAATAGGTACACCGCGTTCACTATTCCCGGGAAGGGGTTGTATCAATTTCGCCGCATGCCATTTGGCCTTCATAACGCTCCTGCGACATGGCAGCGTTTTATTGATACAATCATCGGAGCCGACCTTGAACCGAACGTGTTTGTGTACCTCGACGATGTCATAATCGTCACGGAGACCTTCGAGCGGCATCTGGAAGTGCTAAAGGCAGTGTTGACGCGTATCCAGGAGGCGGGGCTGGTGTTAAGTAGGGAAAAATGCGAGTTCTGCAAGTCGGAGTTGAGGTACTTGGGCTATATCGTGAATGAGAAAGGTCTTTTGTTGATCCGGAGAAAGTACGGTGTATGGTCGAGTATCCGAGGCCCACAACGGTGGCAGGGGTTCGGAGGTTTATCGGTATGGTCTCCTGGTATCGTCGTTTTGTCCACAACTTCTCTGATCTCGTTGCTCCGATCACCGAACTGTTGAAAAAGAAGCGGAAGTTCGATTGGTCAGACAAGTGTGAGGTGGCTTTCCGGACGCTGAAGGACAGATTGGTGCGTGCTCCGATCCTTACTTGTCCGAACTTTGACCTGCCCTTCATTGTACACACTGATGCATCCGGCGTAGGCATAGGGGCTGTACTTACTCAGGAGGTACCTGGCGAAGGAGAGAAAGTGGTGAGCTATCTTAGCCGTACGCTTACCAGAACTGAGCGGAACTTCTCTACGACGGAGCGGGAGTGTCTCGCCGTGATTTGGGCGATAGAGAAGCTTCGCCCATATCTGGAAGGCAGTAAATTCACGGTTGTGACCGATCACCATTCTTTAGTCTGGTTGAACAATTTGAAAGACCCACAGGGTAGGTTGGCTCGGTGGGCTGTCAGATTGCAGCAGTTCGACTTCACTATCGTACATCGGAAAGGGAAGGAACATTTGGTACCCGATGCCTTATCTAGGGCAAATGAGGAAGTTGCAACGGTCGACGTTGCTACCCAGGATCCCTGGTACCTCAAGATGATTCAGATGGTGAATAAGAGTGGTGAGAGGTACCCGGATTGGCGTATTGAAAGCGGAGCCCTTTTTAAACATGTGCCAACGAAGTTTTCGACGCTAGCTTCAGAAGAGGAACAGTGGAAACGTGTCATTCCAAAGGAAGGGAGAGCTGAAGTCCTTCAGCAGTGTCACGACGACATCCTGAGCGGACATGGCGGGGTGCAAAAGACCATGGACAAGGTGTCCCGGCGGTACTATTGGCCACGGCTGAGGCAAAGTATTGCGCGTTATGTGCGTGGTTGTCCAGTTTGTCAAGCCGTCAAGCCCGAACTGCAGAAACCCGCAGGACTGATGGCGTCCAGGTGCAATGTCACCAAGCCCTGGGAGATGTTGTGCGTTGATTTTGTGGGACCACTACCAAGATCTACGAGGGGCTATCAGTATATCCTCACAGTGGTTGATCATTTCTCCAAGTTCCCTCTGTTCTTTCCTGTTAGGTCGGCTACTGCTAAATCGGTTAGGATGATTCTGGAGGAGCAGATATTTCTGGTGTTCGGTGTCCCTAAGTGGATTGTTTGCGACAACGGAGTACAATTTAAGAGTCGAGAAATGTCTGAGTTGGCGTCTACGTACGGCGTAACGTTGGACTTCACAGCCTTTTACCATCCACAGGCTAACCCCGCTGAACGGTACAATCAGACGGTTAAGACCATGCTCCGAGCATACGTGTCTGATAATCACCGTACTTGGGACGTACTTCTCCCGAAGGTAGCGTGTGCGATCCGAAACTCAACGCATGAAGTGCTCAAAACGACCCCGTTCTTCGTATTGTTCGGTAGGGAGATGTCAGTTGGTGGGGGAAATTCACCTATCCCCGAGGAAGGTTATAGAACGGATAGATCCAAAGGCATAGAAGCACGTACGGCTGCTCTAAAGAAGCTTTTCGATGACGTACGTTGTCGATTGCAGGCCGCAGCCCAAAAGTCTAAGACGTTTTATAACCTGAGGCGGAGGGACGTCAAATACTACCCAAAGGATATGGTGCTTAGGAAGAACTTCGTACTTTCGGATGCGGCGAAGTATTTTACTGCCAAACTCGCCCCAAAGTACGTAGGACCGTTTGAGGTGACACGGAGAGTGTCCCCTTGGACGTATGAATTGATGGATAGTAAGGGGAAGTTAGCGGGGGTATGGCACGTCAAGGATCTGAAACCATATCACCGCCAGACCGATGATCTCTAGGATATTTCTTCGACGAAAACCTTTCGAAAGGAAGGGAGGAATATTATGGGTTCCGACTGTTGAAAGGTTTTCGCCTAGAAATAGGCTACCGATTCGTCATGGTAGGTGGGCGTATGGGGCATTGATTATGACGTCGCTCAGATTCTAGGGGGCGTTATGTAACTTCGGTAGCGCAGGATGTTGGGTGGTCGGCTCAAGTACGAGGTTTTGCGGGTTCGAATACCACCGCGGAGAGCTTTGCTTTTTAATCGTTTTTTTTTTTCTTTTCTGAAATGTTTTTTTCCTCCTCCTTCTCTTTCTGGTGCCTTTGGTGCCCGTCTGGTCCTCTGGGCTCTCGTTTTCAAGGACACTGCCCGTTCCTAGTATGGTCCGATGGAGACATAGCGGACTTCATGGTGGACTGATTGGTCCAACGGGCTTATCGCGTTCGGCGAGATGGATCATCCGATCGGGATGGCGTGGGTTGCCTTGGGATGTCGGGAAAATAAAACGAAAGTTTCGAGGAGTTGATGTTTAACAAGGAGACTGATCGGACGTGTACGTGTTTTTCGGTAGGCTGGCCGCAAAAAAAAAAAAAAAAAACCGGAATAAGAGCACGCGAGTGGAAACTTCCAGAGAAAGTGAAGGACTGTTTTATTTTTTTTTATTTATATTAGATTGTTGTTTTGCCACCCAATCGAGTGTTTTGTAGCGAGGGTTCGATCGTGCAACGCAGCCGGGACAGAAGCTCAGCGCTAAATCGGTAAATGCGGGTCTGAGCAAAAGTTCAATTTCAAAAAAAAAAGAAAGGAAAACGACAGTGGAGTGCACCACCAAAAAAAAAAGAAGTGTGGTTTGGCCAGAATAAAAAAAAAGAAATTACGATTGGAAATAAAAAAAAAAAGAATAAAAATAAACATACGATGAAATTAAAGTGGTAGAGTGGGTGAATTTTCACATAGGAAGGTGTTAACTCAGAATTAAAAACAAAAAGAATGAATTGATCGAAAAAAAAAAAGGCAAATTGAATTTGAATTGAAAAAAAGTCAGAAGTATAGGCAAAGAAGAAAAAAAAACGCGAATTGATTGGAAAAAAAAAGTTGGAAAAAAAATGAATAGAATGTAAGGTGCCAGTAAAGTGAAAAAAAAAAAAAAAGAAAAAAAAAAAACTAAATTCCGTTGGAGGAATCAGACGCGACAGGAGAGAGGTGACGCTGATCGACGAGGCCAGGAAGCAGACAGGTGACTTCTCCCACTCAAGGGAAGGAGAAATTATAAATCTTTTTTTTATATATATTATGTATTGTTTTTTTTTTTTCTCTCGTTTTTTTTGGTATATTTTAATTTAAATAGAATTCACAACTTTTTCTTTCTCTTGTAGTTTATATATTTTAATGATAATCCCACTTATGCGTGTGTATATGTTTGTGTATTAGTTTGCCTTCGTAACGATCGCCGGTCGAATTGTCTGAGGCGGGCGTGGAGTATACGGGCGTTGTAAGATCCGACACGCAGGTTCAAAACCAGCTGCGCGTTTTGTTGTTCGTCGGTAACTTTTTTTTTTCTTTCGCGATTTCTGTTTTCCCTGTGTACCGTCCTTTGTCTGTGTTCAAAAGTTTTCCTATATTTTTTTTTTTTTTAATTTTTCCTTTGAGTTTAAATTTATATAATTGTAAATCAGTAGGTTAAGTGATGAAAATTTGATTCCTAACATTTCGAATTGTACATTAAGTTAGTTTTAAGAACTTAGCCTTAATAAATTGTGAACTGTCAAGTCAGGTGTGTATGGTCCTTTTTTTGCTGTGTGGTACTGTCTTTTTTTATTTCTTTTTTTTTGGACCGGGTGCAAGTCCTAGCGGAAATTGGATTCCTCCTCCTAGTCGCAGTTTTAGGAGTAGGAAGCGTGTTGAGCGGAAGGGCAACTGCGTGGCGCCCAAATTAAACATCTTATACCCACGGCCATTTTCCATTGAGCTGGTGGCGTTCTTCCGCCCAACCCCAATCGGACTCGGAGATTTCGGCGGTAACAAACATTTAGTTTTTGACCGAAAATCTAGGCAGTATGGCATTTCTGATGGATTTCACGGCTCTTCTTCCAACTGCCACAGCGGACGTCCTAGGCCTACCACCGACTTGCGCACACCGTTTTGCATGTCCTGGTGTGTGTATTAACATATCCTGAGAGTTTGGAGGGCATCCGGCAACATTCAGTTTTTGACCGCAAAATCTAAGCAGTGGTTAGTATGGCATTTCTGATGGATTTCACGGCTCATCGTCCAACTGCCACAGTGGCCGTCCTAGGCCTACCACCGACTTGCGCACACCGTTTTGCATGTCCTGGTGTGTGTATGCATCGATCCTGAGTGCTTGGAGGGCATCCGGCAACATTCACTTGTTGACCGCAAAATCTAAGCAGTGGTTAGTATGGCATATCTGATGGATTTCACGGCTCATCTTCCAACTGTCACAGTGGCCGTCGTAGGCCTACCACCGACTTGCGCACACCGTTTTGCATGTCCTGGTGTGTGTATGCATCGATCCTGAGTGCTTGGAGGGCATCCGGCAACATTCAGTTTTTGACCGCAAAATCCAAGCAGTGGTTAGTATGGCATTTCTGATGGATTTCACGGCTCATCTTCCAACTGCCACAGCGGACGTCCTAGGCCTACCACCGACTTGCGCACACCGTTTTCCATGTCCTGGTGTGTGTATTAACAGATCCTGAGAGTTTGGAGGGCATCCGGCAACATTCAGTTTTTGACCGCAAAATCTAAGCAGTGGTTAGTATGGCATTTCTGATGGCTTTCACGGCTCATCTTCCAACTGCCACAGCAGACGTCCTAGGCCTACCTACGACTTGCGTACACCGTTTTGCATGTCCTGGTGTGTGTATTAACAGATCCTGAGAGTTTGGAGGGCATCCGGCAACATTCAGTTTTTGAACGCAAAATCTAAGCAGTGGTTAGTATGGCATTTCTGATGGATTTCACGGCTCATCTTCCAACTGCCACAGTGGCCGTCCTAGGCCTACCACCGACTTGCGCACACCGTTTTGCATGTCCTGGTGTGTGTATTAACAGATCCTGAGAGTTTGGAGGGCATCCGGCAACATTCAGTTTTTGAACGCAAAATCTAAGCTGTGGTTAGTATGGCATTTCTGATGGATTTCACGGCTCATCTTCCAACTGCCACAGTGGACGTCCTATGCCTACCACCGACTTGCGCACACCGTTTTGCATGTCCTGGTGTGTGTATAACATTTTCTGAGAGTTTGGAGGGCATCCGGCAACATTCAGTTCTTGACCGCAAAATCTAAGCAGTGGTTAGTATGGCATTTCTGATGGCTTTCACGGCTCATCTTCCAACTGCCACAGCGGACGTCCTAGGCCTACCACCGACTTGCGCACACCGTTTTGCAAGTCCTGGTGTGTGTATTAACAGATCCTGAGAGTTTGGAGGGCATCCGGCAACATTCAGTTTTTGACCGCAAGATCTAAGCAGTGGTTAGTATGGCATTTCTGATGGATTTCACGGCTCATCTTCCAACTGCCACAGCGGACGTCCTAGGCCTACCACCGACTTGCGCACACCGTTTTGCATGTCCTGGTGTGTGTATTAACATTTCCTGAGAGTTTGGAGGGCATCCGGCAACATTCAGTTCTTGACCGCAAAATCTAAGCAGTGGTTAGTATGGCATTTCTGATGGCTTTCACGGCTCATCTTCCAACTGCCACAGCGGACGTCCTAGGCCTACCACCGACTTGCGCACAACCGTTTTGGCAAGTCTGGTGTGTGTATTAACAGATCCTGAGAGTTTGGAGGGCATCCGGCAACATTCAGTTTTTGACCGCAAGATCTAAGCAGTGGTTAGTATGGCATTTCTGATGGATTTCACGGCTCATCTTCCAACTGCAACAGCGGACGTCCTAGGCCTACCACCGACTTGCGCATACTGTTTTCCATGTCCTGGTGTGTGTATTAACAGATCCTGAGAGTTTGGAGGGCATCCGGCAACATTCAGTTTTTGACCGCAAAATCTAAGCAGTGGTTAGTATGGCATTTCTGATGGCTTTCACGGCTCATCTTCCAACTGCCACAGCAGACGTCCTAGGCCTACCTACGACTTGCGTACACCGTTTTGCATGTCCTGGTGTGTCTATTAACAGATCCTGAGAGTTTGGAGGGCATCCGGCAACATTCAGTTTTTGAACGCAAAATCTAAGCTGTGGTTAGTATGGCATTTCTGATGGATTTCACGGCTCATCTTCCAACTGCCACAGTGGACGTCCTATGCCTACCACCGACTTGCGCACACCGTTTTGCATGTCCTGGTGTGTGTATTAACATTTCCTGAGAGTTTGGAGGGCATCCGGCAACATTCAGTTCTTGACCGCAAAATCTAAGCAGTGGTTAGTATGGCATTTCTGATGGCTTTCACGGCTCATCTTCCAACTACCACAGTGGCCGTCCTAGGGCTACCACCTTCTTGCGCACACCGTTTTGCATGTCCTGGTGTGTGTATTAACAGATCCTGAGAGTTTGGAGGGCATCCGGCAACATTCAGTTTTTGAACGCAAAATCTAAGCTGTGGTTAGTATGGCATTTCTGATGGATTTCACGGCTCATCTTCCAACTGCCACAGCGGACGTCCTAGGCCTACCACCGACTTGCGCACACCGTTTTGCAAGTCCTGGTGTGTGTATTAACAGATCCTGAGAGTTTGGAGGGCATCCGGCAACATTTAGTTTTTGACCGCAAGATCTAAGCAGTGGTTAGTATGGGATTTCTGATGGATTTCACGGCTCATCTTCCAACTGCCGCAGTGGACGTCCTATGCCTACCACCGACTTGCGCACACCGTTTTGCATGTCCTGGTGTGTGTATTAACATTTCCTGAGAGTTTGGAGGGCATCCGGCAACATTCAGTTTTTGACCGCAAAATCTAAGCAGTGGTTAGTATGGCATATCTGATGGACTTCACGGCTCATCTTCCAACTGTCACAGTGGCCGTCGTAGGCCTACCACCGACTTGCGCACACCGTTTTGCATG
Organism: Eristalis arbustorum; assembly: GCA_916610145.1. NCBI lineage: Eukaryota > Metazoa > Arthropoda > Insecta > Diptera > Syrphidae > Eristalis > Eristalis arbustorum. Next base: position 71,205,941 of record OU744316.1, read on the forward strand.
TCCTGGTGTGTGTATTAACAGATCCTGAGGGTTTGGAGGGCATCCGGCAACATTCACTTATTGACCGCAAAAGTATGGCATTTCTGATGGATTTCACGGCTCATCTTCCAACTGCCACAGCGGACGTCCTAGGCCTACCACCGACTTGCGCACACCGTTTTCCATGTCCTGGTGTGTGTATTAACAGATCCTGAGAGTTTGGAGGGCACCGGCAACATTCAGTTTTTGACCGCAAAATCTAAGCAGTGTTAGTATGGCATTTCTGATGGCTTTCACGGCTCATCTTCCAACTGCCACAGCAGACGTCCTAGGCCTACCACCGACTTGCGCACACCGTTTTGCAAGTCCTGGTGTGTGTATTAACAGATCCTGAGGGTTTGGAGGGCATCCGGCAACATTCAGTTTTTGAACGCAAAATCTAAGCTGTGGTTAGTATGGCATTTCTGATGGATTTCACGGCTCATCTTCCAACTGCCACAGTGGACGTCCTATGCCTACCACCGACTTGCGCACACCGTTTTGCATGTCCTGGTGTGTGTATTAACATTTCCTGAGAGTTTGGAGCGCATCCGGCAACATTCAGTTCTTGACCGCAAAATCTAAGCAGTGGTTAGTATGGCATTTCTGATGGCTTTCACGGCTCATCTTCCAACTGCCACAGCGGACGTCCTAGGTCTACCACCGACTTGCGCACACCGTTTTGCATGTCCTGGTGTGTGTATTAACAGGTCCTGAGAGTTTGGAGGGCATCCGGCAACATTCAGTTTTTGACCGCAAAATCTAAGCATTCAGTTTTTGACCGCAAAATCTTCCAACTGCCATAGCGGACGTCCTATGCCTACCACCGACTTGCGCACACCGTTTTGCATGTCCTGGTGTGTGTATTAACAGAGCCTGAGAGTATTGAGGGCATCCGGCAACATTCAGTTTTTGACCGCAAAATCTAAGCAGTGGTTAGTATGGCATTTCTGATGGATTTCACGGCTCATCTTCCAAATGCCACAGCGGACGTCCTAGGCCTACCACCGACTTGCGCACACCGTTTTGCATGTCCTGGTGTGTGTATTAACAGATCCTGAGAGTTTGGAGGGCATCCGGCAACATTCAGTTTTTGACCGCAAAATCTAAGCAGTGGTTAGTATGGCATTTCTGATGGATTTCACGGCTCATCTTCCAACTGCCACAGCGGACGTCCTAGGCCTACCACCGACCTGCGCACACCGTTTTGCATGTCCTGGTGTGTGTATTAACAGATCCTGAGAGCTTGTAGGGCATCCGGCAGCATTCACTTTTTGACCGCAAGATCTAAGCAGTGGTTAGTATGGCATTTCTGATGGATTTCACGGCTCATCTTCCAACTGCCACAGCGGACTTCCTCGGTCTACCACCGACTTGCGCACACCTTTTTGCATGTCCTGGTGTGTGTATTAACAGAGCCTGAGAGCTTGTAGGGCATCCGGCAGCATTCACTTTTTGACCGCAAAATCTAAGCAGTGGTTAGTATGGCATTTCTGATGGATTTCACGGCTCATCTTCCAACTGCCACAGCGGACGTCCTAGGCCTACCACCGACCTGCGCACACCGTTTTGCATGTCCTGGTGTGTGTATTAACAGATCCTGAGAGCTTGTAGGGCATCCGGCAGCATTCACTTTTTGACCGCAAAATCTAAGCAGTGGTTAGTATGGCATTTCTGATGGATTTCACGGCTCATCTTCCAACTGCCACAGCGGACTTCCTAGGCCTACCACCGACTTGCGCACACCGTTTTGCATGTCCTGGTGTGTGTATTAACAGATCTTGAGAGTTTGGAGGGCATCCGGCAACATTTAGTTTTTGACCGCAAAATCTAAGCAGTGGTTAGTATGGTATTTCTGATGGATTTCACGGCTCATCCTCCAACTGCCACAGCGGCCGTCCTAGGCCTACCACCGACTTGCGCACACCGTTTTGCATGTCCTGGTGTGTGTATTAACAGATCCTGAGAGTTTGGAGGGCATCCGGCAGCATTCACTTTTTGACCGCAAAATCTAAGCAGTGGTTAGTAGGGCATTTCTGATGGATTTCACGGCTCATCGTCCAAGTGCCACAGCGGACGTCCTAGGCCTACCACCGACTTGCGCACACCGTTTTGCATGTCCTGGTGTGTGTATTAACAGATCCTGAGAGCTTGTAGGGCATCCGGCAGCATTCACTTTTTGACCGCAAAATCTAAGCAGTGGTTAGTATGGCATTTCTGATGGATTTCACGGCTCATCTTCCAACTGCCACAGCGGACTTCCTAGGCCTACCACCGACTTGCGCACACCGTTTTGCATGTCCTGGTGTGTGTATTAACAGATCCTGAGAGTTTGGGGGCATCCGGCAACATTTAGTTTTTGACCGCAAAACGTAAGCAGTGGTTAGTATGGCATTTCTGATGGATTTCACGGCTCATCTTCCAACTGCCACAGTGGCCGTCCTAGGCCTACCACCGACTTGCGCACACCGTTTTGCATGTCCTGGTGTGTGTATTAACAGATCCTGAGAGTTTGGAGGGCATCCGGCAACATTTAGTTTTTGACCGCAAAATCTAAGCAGTGGTTAGTATGGCATTTCTGATGGATTTCACGGCTCATCTTCCAACTGCCACAGCGGACTTCCTCGGTCTACCACCGACTTGCGCACACCGTTTTGCATGTCCTGGTGTGTGTATTAACAGATCCTGAGAGTTTGGAGGGCATCCGGCAACATTTAGTTTTTGACCGCAAAATCTAAGCAGTGGTTAGTATGGCATTTCTGATGGATTTCACGGCTCATCTTCCAACTGCCACAGTGGCCGTCCTAGGCCTACCACCGACTTGCGCACACCGTTTTGCATGTCCTGGTGTGTGTATTAACAGATCCTGAGAGTTTGGAGGGCATCCGGCAACATTCAGTTTTTGACCGCAAAATCTAAGCAGTGGTTAGTATGGCATTTCTGATGGATTTCACGGCTCATCTTCCAACTGCCACAGCGCACGTCCTAGGCCTACCACCGACTTGCGCACACCGTTTTGCATGTCCTGGTGTGCATATTCACAGATCCTTAGAGTTTGGGGGGCATCCGGCAACATTCAGTTTTTGACCGCAAAATCTAAGCAGTGGTTAGTACGGCATTGCTGATGGATTTCACGGCTCATCTTCCAAGTGCAACAGCGGCCGTCCTAGGCCTACCACCGACTTGCGCACACCGTTTTGCATGTCCTGCTGTGTGTATTAACAGATCCTGAGAGTTTGGAGGGCATCCGGCAACATTCAGTTTTTCACCGCAAAATCTAAGCAGTGGTTAGTATGGCATTTCTGATGGATTTCACGGCTCATCTTCCAACTGCCACAGCGCACGTCCTAGGCCTACCACCGACTTGCGCACACCGTTTTGCATGTCCTGGTGTGCATATTCACAGATCCTTAGAGTTTGGGGGGCATCCGGCAACATTCAGTTTTTGACCGCAAAATCTAAGCAGTGGTTAGTACGGCATTGCTGATGGATTTCACGGCTCATCTTCCAAGTGCAACAGCGGCCGTCCTAGGCCTACCACCGACTTGCGCACACCGTTTTGCATGTCCTGCTGTGTGTATTAACAGATCCTGAGAGTTTGGAGGGCATCCGGCAACATTCAGTTTTTCACCGCAAAATCTAAGCAGTGGTTAGTATGGCATTTCTGATGGATTTCACGGCTCATCTTCCAACTGCCACAGCGCACGTCCTTGGCCTACCACCGACTTGCGCACACCGTTTTGCATGTCCTGGTGTGTGTATTAACAGATCCTGAGAGTTTGGAGGGCATCCGGCAACATTCAGTTTTTGACCGCAAAATCTAAGCAGTGGTTAGTATGGCATTTCTGATGGATTTCACGGCTCATCTTCCAACTGCCACAGCGGACTTCCTCGGTCTACCACCGACTTGCGCACACCGTTTTGCATGTCCTGGTGTGTGTATTAACAGATCCTGAGAGTTTGGAGGGCATCCGGCAACATTTAGTTTTTGACCGCAAAATCTAAGCAGTGGTTAGTATGGCATTTCTGATGGATTTCACGGCTCATCTTCCAACTGCCACAGTGGCCGTCCTAGGCCTACCACCGACTTGCGCACACCGTTTTGCATGTCCTGGTGTGTGTATTAACAGATCCTGAGAGTTTGGAGGGCATCCGGCAACATTCAGTTTTTGACCGCAAAATCTAAGCAGTGGTTAGTATGGCATTTCTGATGGATTTCACGGCTCATCTTCCAACTGCCACAGCGCACGTCCTAGGCCTACCACCGACTTGCGCACACCGTTTTGCATGTCCTGGTGTGCATATTCACAGATCCTTAGAGTTTGGGGGGCATCCGGCAACATTCAGTTTTTGACCGCAAAATCTAAGCAGTGGTTAGTACGGCATTGCTGATGGATTTCACGGCTCATCTTCCAAGTGCAACAGCGGCCGTCCTAGGCCTACCACCGACTTGCGCCCACCGTTTTGCATGTCCTGCTGTGTGTATTAACAGATCCTGAGAGTTTGGAGGGCATCCGGCAACATTCAGTTTTTCACCGCAAAATCTAAGCAGTGGTTAGTATGGCATTTCTGATGGATTTCACGGCTCATCTTCCAACTGCCACAGCGCACGTCCTTGGCCTACCACCGACTTGCGCACACCGTTTTGCATGTCCTGGTGTGCATATTCACAGATCCTTAGAGTTTGGGGGGCATCCGGCAACATTCAGTTTTTGACCGCAAAATCTAAGCAGTGGTTAGTACGGCATTGCTGATGGATTTCACGGCTCATCTTCCAAGTGCAACAGCGGCCGCCCTAGGCCTACCACCGACTTGCGCACACCGTTTTGCATGTCCTGCTGTGTGTATTAACAGATCCTGAGAGTTTGGAGGGCATCCGGCAACATTCAGTTTTTCACCGCAAAATCTAAGCAGTGGTTAGTATGGCATTTCTGATGGATTTCACGGCTCATCTTCGAAATGCCACAGCGGACGTCCTAGGCCCACCACCGACTTGCGCACACCGTTTTGCATGTCCTGGTGTGTGTATAACCAGATCCTGAGGGTTTGGAGGGCATCCGGCAACATTCAGTTTTTGACCGGAAAATCTAAGCAGTGGTTAGTATGGCATTTCTGATGGATTTCACGGCTCATCTTCGAAATGCCACAGCGGACGTCCTTGGCCTACCACCGACTTGCGCACACCGTTTTGCATGTCCTGGTGTGTGTATTAACAGATCCTGAGGGTTTGGAGGGCATCCGGCAACATTCAGTTTTTGACCGCAAAATCTAAGCAGTGGTTAGTATGGCATTTCTGATGGATTTCACGGCTCATCTTCCAAGTGCAACAGCGGACGTCCTAGGCCTACCACCGACTTGCGCACACCGTTTTGCATGTCCTGCTGTGTGTATTAACAGATCCTGAGAGTTTGGAGGGCATCCGGCAACATTCAGTTTTTCACCGCAAAATCTAAGCAGTGGTTAGTATGGCATTTCTGATGGATTTCACGGCTCATCTTCCAACTGCCACAGCGGACGTCCTAGGCCTACCACCGACCTGCGCACACCGTTTTGCATGTCCTGGTGTGTGTATTAACAAAACCTGAGAGCTTGTAGGGCATCCGGCAGCATTCACTTTTTGACCGCAAAATCTAAGCAGTGGTTAGTACGGCATTTCTGATGGATTTCACGGCTCATCTCCAAGTGCAACAGCGGACGTCCTAGGCCTACCACCGACTTGCGCACACCGTTTTGCATGTCCTGCTGTGTGTATTAACAGATTCTGAGAGTTTGGAGGGCATCCGGCAACATTCAGTTTTTCACCGCAAAATCTAAGCAGTGGTTAGTATGGCATTCTGATGTGTGTATTAACAGATCCTGAGAGTTTGGAGGGCATCCGGCAACATTCAGTTTTTCACCGCAAAATCTAAGCAGTGGTTAGTATGGCATTTCTGATGGATTTCACGGCTCATCTTCCAACTACCACAGTGGCCGTCATAGGCCTACCACCGACTTGCGCACACCGTTTTGCATGTCCTGGTGTGTGTATTAACAGATCCTGAGAGTTTAGAGGGCATCCGGCAACATTCAGTTTTTCACCGCAAAATCTAAGCAGTGGTTAGTATGGCATTTCTGATGGATTTCACGGCTCATCTTCGAAATGCCACAGCGGACGTCCTAGGCTCACCACCGATTTGAGCACACCGTTTTGCATGTCCTGGTGTGTGTATTAACAGATCCCGAGAGTTTAGAGGGCATCCGGCAACATTCAGTTTTTCACCGCAGAATCTAAGCAGTGGTTAGTATGGCATTTCTGATGGATTTCACGGCTCATCTTCGAAATGCCACAGCGCACGTCCTAGGCCTACCACCGACTTGCGCACACCGTTTTACATGTCCTGGTGTGTGTATTAACAGATCCTGAGAGTTTGGAGGGCATCCGGCAACATTTAGTTTTTGACCGCAAAATCTAAGCAGTGGTTAGTATGGTATTTCTGATGGATTTCACGGCTCATCTTCCAACTGCCACAGCGGACGTCCTAGGCCTACCACAGACTTTCGCACACCGTTTTGCATGTCCTGGTGTGTGTATTAACAGATCCTGAGAGTTTGGAGGGCATCCGGCAACATTTAGTTTATGACCGCAAAATCTAAGCAGTGGTTAGTATGGCATTTCTGATGGATTTCACGGCTCATCTTCGAAATGCCACAACGCACGTCCTAGGTCTACCACCGACTTGCGCACACCGTTTTGCATGTCCTGGTGTGTGTATTAACAGATCCTGAGAGTTTGGAGGGCATCCGGCAGCATTCACTTTTTGACCGCAAAATCTAAGCAGTGGTTAGTATGGCATTTCTGATGGATTTCACGGCTCATCGTCCAAGTGCCACAGCGGACGTCCTAGGCCTACCACCGACTTGCGCACACCGTTTTGCATGTCCTGGTGTGTGTATTAACAGATCCTGAGAGCTTGTAGGGCATCCGGCAGCATTCACTTTTTGACCGCAAAATCTAAGCAGTGGTTAGTATGGCATTTCTGATGGATTTCACGGCTCATCTTCCAACTGCCACAGCGGACTTCCTAGGCCTACCACCGACTTGCGCACCCCAGTTTTGCATGTCCTGGTGTGTGTATTAACAGATCTTGAGAGTTTGGAGGGCATCCGGCAACATTTAGTTTTTGACCGCAAAATCTAAGCAGTGGTTAGTATGGTATTTCTGATGGATTTCACGGCTCATCCTCCAACTGCCACAGCGGCCGTCCTAGGCCTACCACCGACTTGCGCACACCGTTTTGCATGTCCTGGTGTGTGTATTAACAGATCCTGAGAGTTTGGAGGGCATCCGGCAGCATTCACTTTTTGACCGCAAAATCTAAGCAGTGGTTAGTATGGCATTTCTGATGGATTTCACGGCTCATCGTCCAAGTGCCACAGCGGACGTCCTAGGCCTACCACCGACTTGCGCATACCGTTTTGCATGTCCTGGTGTGTGTAATAACAGATCCCGAGAGTTTAGAGGGCATCCGGCAACATTCAGTTTTTCACCGCAGAATCTAAGCAGTGGTTAGTATGGCATTTCTGATGGATTTCACGGCTCATCTTCGAAATGCCACAACGCACGTCCTAGGTCTACCACCGACTTGCGCACACCGTTTTGCATGTCCTGGTGTGTGTATTAACAGATCCTGAGAGTTTGGAGGGGCATCCGGCAGCATTCACTTTTTGACCGCAAAATCTAAGCAGTGAGGTTAGTATGGCATTTCTGATGGATTTCACGGCTCATCGTCCAAGTGCCACAGCGGACGTCCTAGGCCTACCACCGACTTGCGCACACCGTTTTGCATGTCCTGGTGTGTGTATTAACAGATCCTGAGAGCTTGTAGGGCATCCGGCAGCATTCACTTTTTGACCGCAAAATCTAAGCAGTGGTTAGTATGGCATTTCTGATGGATTTTCACGGCTCATCTTCCAACTGCCACAGCGGACTTCCTAGGGCCTACCACCGACTTGCGCACACCGTTTTGCATGTCCTGGGTGTGTGTATTAACAGATCTTGAGAGTTTGGAGGGCATCCGGGCAACATTTAGTTTTTGACCGCAAAATCTAAGCAGTGGTTAGTATGGGTATTTCTGATGGATTTCACGGCTCATCCTCCAACTGCCACAGCGGCCGTCCTAGGCCTACCACCGACTTGCGCACACCGTTTTGCATGTCCTGGTGTGTGTATTAACAGATCCTGAGAGTTTGGAGGGCATCGGCAGCATTCACTTTTTGACCGCAAAATCTAAGCAGTGGTTAGTATGGCATTTCTGATGGATTTCACGGCTCATCGTCCAAGTGCCACAGCGGACGTCCTAGGCCTACCACCGACTTGCGCACACCGTTTTGCATGTCCTGGTGTGTGTATTAACAGATCCTGAGAGCTTGTAGGGCATCCGGCAGCATTCACTTTTTGACCGCAAAATCTAAGCAGTGGTTAGTATTGGCATTTCTGATGGATTTCACGGCTCATCTTCCAACTGCCACAGCGGACTTCCTAGGCCTACCACCGACTTGCGCACACCGTTTTGCATGTCCTGGTGTGTGTATTAACAGATCCTGAGAGTTTGGGGGCATCCGGCAACATTTAGTTTTTGACCGCAAAATGTAAGCAGTGGTTAGTATGGCATTTCTGATGGATTTCACGGCTCATCTTCCAACTGCCACAGTGGCCGTCCTAGGCCTACCACCGACTTGCGCACACCGTTTTGCATGTCCTGGTGTGTGTATTAACAGATCCTGAGAGTTTGGAGGGCATCCGGCAACATTTAGTTTTTGACCGCAAAATCTAAGCAGTGGTTAGTATGGCATTTCTGATGGATTTCACGGCTCATCCTCCAACTGCCACAGCAGACGTCCTAGGCCTACCACCGACTTGCGGCACAACCGTTTTGCATGTCCTGGTGTGTGTATTAACAGATCCTGAGAGCTTGTAGGGCATCCGGCAACATTCAGTTTTTCAACCGCAAAATCTAAGCAGTGGTTAGTATGGCATTTCTGATGGATTTCACGGCTCATCGTCCAAGTGCCACAGCGGACGTCCTAGGCCTACCACCGACTTGCGCACACCCTTTTTGCATGTCCTGGTGTGTGTATTAACAGATCCTGAGAGTTTGGAGGGCATCCGGCAACATTTAGTTTTTGACCGCAAAATCTAAGCAGTGGTTAGTATGGCATTTCTGATGGATTTCACGGCTCATCTTCCAGCTGCCACAGCGCACGTCCTAGGCCTACCACCGACTTGCGCACACCGTTTTGCATGTCCTGGTGTGTGTATTAACAGATCGTGAGGGTTTGAAGGGCATCCGGCAACATTCAGTTTTTGACCGCAAAATCTAAGCAGTGGTTAGTATGGCATTTCTGATGGATTTCACGGCTCATCCTCCAACTGCCACAGCAGACGTCCTAGGCCTACCACCGACTTGCGCACACCGTTTTTGCATGTCCTGGTGTGTGTATTAACAGATCCTGAGGGTTTGGAGGGCATCCGGCTACATTCAGTTTTTGACCGCAAAATCTAAGCAGTGGTTAGTATGGCATTTCTGATGGATTTCACGGCTCATCTTCCAACTGCCACAGCGGACGTCCTAGGCCTACCACCGACTTGCGCACACCAATTTGCATGTCCTGGTGTGTGTACTAACAGATCCTGAGAGTTTGGAGGGCATCCGGCAACATTCAGTTTTTCACCGCAAAATCTAAGCAGTGGTTAGTATGGCATTTCTGATGGATTTCACGGCTCATCTTCCAACTGCCACAGCGGACGTCCTAGGCCTACCACCGACTTGCGCACAAGTTTTTGCATGTCCTGGTGTGTGTATTAACAGATCCTGAGGGTTTGGAGGGCATCCGGCTACATTCAGTTTTTGACCGCAAAATCTAAGCAGTGGTTAGTATGGCATTTCTGATGGATTTCACGGCTCATCTTCCAACTGTCACAGCGGAAGTCCTAGGCCTACCACCGACTTGCGCACACCGTTTTGCATGTCCTGGTGTGTGTATTAACAGATCCTGAGGGTTTGGAGGGCATCCGGCAACATTCAGTTTTTGACCGCAAAATCTAAGCAGTGGTTAGCATGGCATTTCTGATCGATTTCACGGCTCATCTTCCAACTGCCACAGTGGCCGTCCTAGGCCTACCACCGACTTGCGCACACCGTTTTGCATGTCCTGGTGTGCGTATTAACAGATCCTGAGAGTTTGGAGGGCATCCGGCAACATTCAGTTTTTGACCGGAAAATCTAAGCAGTGGTTAGTACGGCATTTCTGATGGATTTCACGGCTCATCTTCCAACTGCCACAGTGGCCGTCCTAGGCCTACCACCGACTTGCGCACACCGTTTTGCATGTTCTGGTGTGCGTATTAACAGATCCTGAGAGTTTGGAGGGCATCCGGCAACATTCAGTTTTTGACCGCAAAATCTAAGCAGTGGTTAGCATGGCATTTCTGATGGATTTCACGGCTCATCTTCCAACTGCCACAGCGGACGTCATAGGCCTACCACCGACTTGCGCACACCGTTTTGCATGCCCTGGTGTGCGTATTAACAGATCCTGAGAGTTTGGAGGGCATCCGGCAACATTCAGTTTTTGACCGCAAAATCTAAGCAGTGGTTAGCATGGCATTTCTGATGGATTTCACGGCTCATCTTCCAACTGCCACAGCGGATGTCCTAGGCCTACCACCGACTTGCTCACACCGTTTTGCATGTCCTGGTGTGCGTATTAACAGATCCTGAGAGTTTGGAGGGCATCCGGCAACATTCAGTTTTTGACCGCAAAATCTAAGCAGTGGTTAGTACGGCATTTCTGATGGATTTCACGGCTCATCTTCCAACTGCCACAGTGGCCGTCCTAGGCCTACCACCGACTTGCGCACACCGTTTTGCATGTCCTGGTGTGTGTATTAACAGATCCTGAGAGTTTGGAGAACATCCGGCAACATTCAGTTTTTGACCGCAAAATCTAAGCAGTGGTTATTATGGCATTTCTGATGGATTTCACGGCTCATCTTCCAACTGCCACAGCGGACGTCCTAGGCCTACCACCGACTTGCGCACACCGTTTTGCATGTCCTGTTGTGTGTATTAACAGATCCTGAGAGTTTGGAGGGCATCCGGCAACATTCAGTTTTTGACCGCAAAATCTAAGCAGTACGGCATTTCTGATGGATTTCATGGCTCATCTTCCAACTGCCACAGTGGCCGTCTTAGGCCTACCACCGACTTGCGCACACCTTTTTGCATGTCCTGGTGTGTGTATTAACAGATCCTGAGAGTTTGGAGGGCATCCGGCAACATTCAGTTTTTGACCGCAAAATCTAAGCAGTGGTTAGCATGGCATTTCTGATGGATTTCACGGCTCATCTTCCAACTGCCACAGCGGACGTCCTAGGCCTACCACCGACTTGCGCACACCGTTTTGCATGTCCTGGTGTGTGTGTTAACAGATCCTGAGAGTTTGGAGGGCATCCGGCAACATTCAGTTTTTGACAGCAAAATCTAAGCAGTGGTTAGTACGGCATTTCTGATGGATTTCACGGCTCATCTTCCAACTGCCACAGTGGCCGTCCTAGGCCTACCACCGACTTGCGCACACCGTTTTGCATGTCCTGGTGTGTGTATTAACATTTCCTGAGAGTTTGGAGGGCATCCGGCAACATTCAGTTTTTGACCGCAAAATCTAAGCAGTGGTTAGTATGGCATTTCTGATGGATTTCACGGCTCATCTTCCAACTGCCACAGTGGCCGTCCTAGGCCTACCACCGACTTGCGCACACCGTTTTGCATGTCGTGGTGTGTGTATTAACAGATCCTGAGAGTTTGGAGGGCATCCGGCAACATTCAGTTTTTGACCGCAAAATCTAAGCAGTACGGCATTTCTGATGGATTTCATGGCTCATCTTCCAACTGCCACAGTGGCCGTCTTAGGCCTACCACCGACTTGCGCACACCTTTTTGCATGTCCTGGTGTGTGTATTAACCGATCCTGAGAGTTTGGAGGGCATCCGGCAACATTCAGTTTTTTGACCGCAAAATCTAAGCAGTGGTTAGCATGGCATTTCTGATGGATTTCACGGCTCATCTACCAACTGCCACAGTGGCCGTCCTAGGCCTACCACCGACTTGCGCACACCTTTTTGCATGTCCTGGTGTGTGTAATAACAGATCCCGAGAGTTTAGAGGGCATCCGGCAACATTCAGTTTTTCAACCGCAGAATCTAAGCAGTGGTTAGTATGGCATTTCTGATGGATTTCACGGCTCATCTTCGAAATGCCACAACGCACGTCCTAGGTCTACCACCGACTTGCGCACACCGTTTTGCATGTCCTGGTGTGTGTATTAACAGATCCTGAGAGTTTGGAGGGCATCCGGCAGCATTCACTTTTGACCGCAAAATCTAAGCAGTGGTTAGTATGGCATTTCTGATGGATTTCACGGCTCATCTTCCAAGTGCCACAGCGGACGTCCTAGGCCTACCCACCGACTTGCGCACACCGTTTTGCATGTCCTGGTGTGTGTATTAACAGATCCTGAGAGCTTGTAGGGCATCCGGCAGCATTCACTTTTTGACCGCAAAATCTAAGCAGTGGGTTAGTATGGCATTTCTGATGGATTTCACGGCTCATCTTCCAACTGCCACAGCGGACTTCCTAGGCCTACCACCGACTTGCGCACACCGTTTTGCATGTCCTGGTGTGTGTATTAACAGATCTTGAGAGTTTGGAGGGCATCCGGCAACATTTAGTTTTTGACCGCAAAATCTAAGCAGTGGTTAGTATGGTATTTCTGATGGATTTCACGGCTCATCCTCCAACCTGCCACAGCGGGCCGTCCTAGGCCTACCACCGACTTGCGCACACCGTTTTGCATGTCCTGGTGTGTGTATTAACAGATCCTGAGAGTTTGGAGGGGCATCCGGCAGCATTCACTTTTTGACCGCAAAATCTAAGCAGTGGTTAGTATGGCATTTCTGATGGATTTCACGGCTCATCGTCCAAGTGCCACAGCGGACGTCCTAGGCCTACCACCGACTTGCGCACACCGTTTTGCATGTCCTGGTGTGTGTATTAACAGATCCTGAGAGCTTGTAGGGCATCCGGCAGAATTCACTTTTTGACCGCAAAATCTAAGCAGTGGTTAGTATGGCATTTCTGATGGATTTCACGGCTCATCTTCCAACTGCCACAGCGGACTTCCTAGGCCTACCACCGACTTGCGCACACCGTTTTGCATGTCCTGGTGTGTGTATTAACAGATCCTGAGAGTTTGGGGGCATCCGGCAACATTTAGTTTTTGACCGCAAAATGTAAGCAGTGGTTAGTATGGCATTTCTGATGGATTTCACGGCTCATCTTCCAACTGCCACAGTGGCCGTCCTAGGCTACCACCGACTTGCGCACCACCCTTTTGCATGTCCTGGTGTGTGTATTAACAGATCCTGAGAGTTTGGAGGGCATCCGGCAACATTTAGTTTTTGACCGCAAAATCTAAGCAGTGGTTAGTATGGCATTTCTGATGGATTTCACGGCTCTTCTTCCAACTGCCACAGCGGACTTCCTCGGTCTACCACCGACTTGCGCACACCGTTTTGCATGTCCTGGTGTGTGTATTAACAGATCCTGAGAGCTTGTAGGGCATCCGGCAACATTCAGTTTTTCACCGCAAAATCTAAGCAGTGGTTAGTATGGCATTTCTGATGGATTTCACGGCTCATCGTCCAAGTGCCACAGCGGACGTCCTAGGCCTACCACCGACTTGCGCACACCCTTTTGCATGTCCTGGTGTGTGTATTAACAGATCCTGAGAGTTTGGAGGGCATCCGGCAACATTTAGTTTTTGACCGCAAAATCTAAGCAGTGGTTAGTATGGCATTTCTGATGGATTTCACGGCTCATCTTCCAGCTGCCACAGCGCACGTCCTAGGCCTACCACCGACTTGCGCACACCGTTTTGCATGTCCTGGTGTGTGTATTAACAGATCGTGAGGGTTTGAAGGGCATCCGGCAACATTCAGTTTTTGACCGCAAAATCTAAGCAGTGGTTAGTATGGCATTTCTGATGGATTTCACGGCTCATCCTCCAACTGCCACAGCAGACGTCCTAGGCCTACCACCGACTTGCGCACACCGTTTTGCATGTCCTGGTGTGTGTATTAACAGATCCTGAGGGTTTGGAGGGCATCCGGCTACATTCAGTTTTTGACCGCAAAATCTAAGCAGTGGTTAGTATGGCATTTCTGATGGATTTCACGGCTCATCTTCCAACTGCCACAGCGGACGTCCTAGGCCTACCACCGACTTGCGCACACCAATTTGCATGTCCTGGTGTGTGTACTAACAGATCCTGAGAGTTTGGAGGGCATCCGGCAACATTCAGTTTTTCACCGCAAAATCTAAGCAGTGGCGTAGTATGGCATTTCTGATGGATTTCACGGCTCATCTTCCAACTGCCACAGCGGACGTCCTAGGCCTACCACCGACTTGCGCACAAGTTTTTGCATGTCCTGGTGTGTGTATTAGCAGATCCTGAGGGTTTGGAGGGCATCCGGCTACATTCAGTTTTTTGACCGCAAAATCTAAGCAGTGGTTAGTATGGCATTTCTGATGGATTTCACGGCTCATCTTCCAACTGTCACAGCGGAAGTCCTAGGCCTACCACCGACTTGCGCACACCGTTTTGCATGTCCTGGTGTGTGTATTAACAGATCCTGAGGGTTTGGAGGGCATCCGGCAACATTCAGTTTTTGACCGCAAAATCTAAGCAGTGGTTAGCATGGCATTTCTGATCGATTTCACGGCTCATCTTCCAACTGCCACAGTGGCCGTCCTAGGCCTACCACCGACTTGCGCACACCGTTTTGCATGTCCTGGTGTGCGTATTAACAGATCCTGAGAGTTTGGAGGGCATCCCGGC